>NQII01007182.1:2977-33988 GCA_002778355.1 Clitarchus hookeri
CCCACAAGATAGCAGCACCTGGTTTGAGAGTCTGGAAACTTTGGATTTTTTCGTCACATTTGGATACGTATCGTTTTATTGTGCATCTCATTTTGAACACCTATACATTACTATTTTATCACGACGTTTCGTTTCTAAAACTAAAAACTGCTGTTTTATGACCACGTAAAATAAAATGTATTAATTAATCTACGAACTCTTTCTTATCCGCGCATCTTCTGCTTGTGTGATGTGCTTCGGCACTGCTCTCAGAATAGCCAACGTAATATTAACTTTTGTTCGTTCGTGCATTAGCTGATGCAGGATTTTGTAAATGGCAGGTTATTTGTTTTCAATATATTAAGTTGCCACTCACTGACTGTCAGAATGTGGCCTTCTTATATGAAATGAACTATAATAACAGCAACAGCAGTTTGATTAATTACACCCCAAAAGTCTTCCAATATATTATATCCTGAACATCAATTTGATTCATGTACCTATGCAATAAAAGTGGCATCCGAAAAATCTAACAGTCTGCCACCATGGTTGGCTGCCATACCCCACGAACCAAAACGATACAAAAATGACACCAATACATAACTTTTCTGACACTGAGTAACTTTCTTAATAAATTGATCGACATGTTTACTAACATAAATGTCCATTCCACTAATATTCCTGAAAATCTTCCTTGGTCAGTATCTCCTCCTTCTGCAGTGTTTTCGTGGCATGTCGAAGAGTGACACTAGGTTGAAATGGAGCAGCACCGGAATGCAAGGGCGCTGGGAAGCGGGAGATATCTGAGAAATTCCGCCGGGAGCCGAACCCAGTTCACTCTAGCAGCTACGGCAACCGTAACCACAACATTTCACGGGAATATCGCGAAATTTTTTAATTCCTGAAAAAAAAAAGTCTCGGCGTTTCTTGGGTCATCCTTGCAAGGCAGGTGTGGGAGCAATACGGAGAGACTAACTCAGCTATGATTATAGGGCTTCACACTTCCGAGTCACTCGCGGACAGTGATGCCAAGTGACATCCAACTGGTTGCGCCTGCTGTCGTAATGNGGGCTTCACACTTCCGAGTCACTCGCGGACAGTGATGCCAAGTGACATCCAACTGGTTGCGCCTGCTGTCGTAATGTTGAAATGAGAAAATAATCTTCGCGCAGTCCCGAGGGAGGGAACGTAGGGGTGGCGGTGTAGGGGAGGGCCATCCCAAACGCTCGCCGCTGGAGGGAGGGAAACCACGTGACACTGCCGGCGCTGCACACACCAAACTGATAACACCGCTCTCTACTACCGCGCGCTGTTGAATACCGCGTTACACGGTCGACAGGTGGCATGCGCGCAGCATCTCTCGCCCAACCGCACACGGCCGTTGTCACTGCGGAACTAGACAACCCCACCCCTTCGTGCAGCGGAAATGGACTCTCCCGACGCTTTTTGCACTTCTGCGCATTATTTGATTTTACAGGAATTAAGACAGGAACGGTGAACATGTATGCCAGCTTCTACAGAAGGTGATGAGAGTAACTGAATTAGTATGTTGACAGCAGGGAAACTAACCGAAACCCACAAAAAATTACAAGGAGGAAAAGAAAAAAAAGGGGGAGGGGAGAGAAAAAAGGAAATCGGGAAACAAAGAAAAGGATTCGTCATAGGACCTTGCTAGCCTGAAAATGGCGGGGGGAATGAGAACCCCCCTTAAAAAATAAAGAAGAGTGAATGTTGTAAAAACTGCGGGGCTATACGCCCACACGACCATATGTGTAAGTGTTACGGAATTAACAATTAAGAAAAGGGAGAGGGAACCTAGTATAGAAAAGTAAACTGTTGTGTACAGCGGCGCTAGGTGCCNGAATTAACAATTAAGAAAAGGGAGAGGGAACCTGGTATAGAAAAGTAAACTGTTGTGTACAGCGGCGCTAGGTGCCCGCACAACCATATGTGTTATTGTAATCAGTGGGACTGTTCTGCGCATTATTTCCTCGTTTGGATTTCACTATACGTGAGAAGGCTGAGAACCTGGTGCAGCGGGGTGAAGCGTGGCGACTGTGCTGCGAAGGTGGCAAGTATGAGAAGCAACGTTTTTGCGTCATGGCGAGTGTGTTCTTGGGGAGCGGCGAGTGACCTTGAATGTATTTCGTCTGTGGGAAGTATTCAGGGCGTTCCCAGGCGAAACCTGGTGATTGTAAAACACACGTGACTTTTTGTGGACGTGGGAAGTATTTGGCTAAAGACTGATTAGTTGAAAACTACCTTATCTTAAAATAGTTCATACTTTTTTTTTATAATTTCTGCCAGTTGCAATAATAAATTTATTTATTGATTGTTGTGATAAAGATACTGACGAAATATTTCATTGTGGCAAGTCTTGTTGCGATAACATTCATGAATATAATACAGAAAATTATCATTATATTTAGAAATGTAAAGCTAAAGNGGCAAGTCTTGTTGCGATAACATTCATGAATATAATACAGAAAATTATCATTATATTTAGAAATGTAAAGCTAAAGTTTTTGGCACAGTTCAAGACCCTGTTCTATTGCAGACCTTACTACGTCACGTATTTAAAAGTGCCTAAACTTCAACGCATACAGATTTCTTGTGTTAGCTTTACGTTCTATGTGAAAGCGAGAAATCGTAAGTCAGCTTGTTATAACTGGTCAATTACACCTGAGCGAGCGACGTCTGTCCAAAAATTGGATATTAGGTTCGTTTCTTTAAACTACCCAAGCTGCTGAAACTCTTAAATCTGCACAAAGCTTCGCAGTACAGCATTTCTCTCAGTCGGACGTGACGTCAGAACTCTTTTGCGCTGTGTTTCTCTTCGTCGGCGCGAATCACTTTGGCGAGGTCTGTGCAGCACGAACTGCACGGTGTAGCTGATATACTGCAAACAAATTCGGCGAGTTTTCGAGGTTGCACCAATAGTTCGGATTGACGAAGGAAGTCCTATATCGACGTCACATCAAAGTTTATACTTTTTAATTGTGTTTCGTGGCTGCTTTAGAAATGTGCAAATGGCACAAGGAAATAAAAGACATGTAACCAAAAAAGTAATTCTTTTTTTGTGAGATACAAGTGTGCGAATTAAACATTATGTATTGCGCCAAGGCATTGGGTTATTTCGATTGCTCCAAAAAATTACAACACCTAACATCTTCCGAAAACAATCGCGGGGATTTTTAAAAATTACGTTGCTTATTCGAACGAATTAATCGTCTTCCTTTGAAGATTTGCTTTCTAACATTTCATGTAGTATTTTGTTCATCTCGCCAAACATGGGCGAAAATTGCACGGAATTTATTTTTCGCCCAATTTTGTTTGCACACTTGTACTAACAGAGAATTCGGATGAAGCTGCCCAGCCCAGAACAGAACTGCACTACACAACACTATAATTCACTGCACTACACAAACCGTCGTTGAAAGAAACAAAGTTATCAACGAGCGAAACTAAAACATTACTTCTTAATACATAAGGATATTTTGATATTTGACAGGAACCCTTTGTAGATGGGTGTATTTTTTGCGTAAATGTTGAACAGTTTATCATAAAGAATAAGGAATTAGCCCACTTATAAGCGCAGTGTTTCCAAACGCATGAAAATACCACGAAAATTTCATAATGAAGTTACACCATTTAGTCTATGTCATTTCTATTTTCTTAACAACTTGTATACAAATTTATTTTCGGGACCTTTTCAGTTATATCTCCGTTCATTATATATTTTTAGTTAGCATCAGCTGCGTTACTAATTTCCAAAGGCAGGGCCTTCATTTTATTGGCGATGAATACTTGACTTCCAATTTAGTTATTACAATTTATTATTATGTTTTTATTANGGCAAGTCTTGTTGCGATAACATTCATGAATATAATACAGAAAATTATCATTATATTTAGAAATGTAAAGCTAAAATTTTTGGCACAGTTCAAGACCCCGTTCTATCGCAGACCTTACTACGTCACGTATTTAAAAGTGACTAAACTTCAACGGATACAGATTTCTTGTGTTAGCTTTACGTTCTATGTGAAAGCGAGAAATCGTAAGTCAGCTTGTTATAACTGGTCAATTACACCTGAGCGAGCGACGTCTGTCCAAAAATTGGATATTAGGTTCGTTTCTTTAAACTACCCAAGCTGCTGAAACTTTTAAATCTGCACAAAGCTTCGCAGTACAGCATTTCTCTCAGTCGGACGTGACGTCAGAACTCTTTTGCGCTGTGTTTCTCTTCGTCGGCGCGAATCACTTTGGCGAGGTCTGTGCAGCACGAACTGCACGGTGTAGCTGATACACTGCAAACAAATTCGGCGAGTTTTCGAGGTTGCACCCATAGTTCGGATTGACGAAGGAAGTCCTATATCGACGTCACATCAAAGTTTAAACTTTTAAATTGTGTTTCGTGGCTGCTTTATAAATGTGTGCAAATGGCACAAGGAAATAAAAGACATGTAACCAAAAAAGTAATACTTTTTTGTGAGATACAAGTGTGCGAATTAAACATTATGTATCGCGCCAAGGCATTGGGTTATTTCGATTGCTCCAAAAAATTACAACACCTAACATCTTCCGAATACAATCGCGGGGATTTTTAAAAATTATGTTGCTTATTCGAACGAATTAATCGTCTTCCTTTGAAGATTTGCTTTCTAACATTTCATGTAGTATTTTGTTCATCTCGCCAAACATGGGCGAAAACTGCACGGAAATTTTTTTTCGCTCAATTTTGTTTGCACACTTGTACTAACAGAGAATTCGGATGTAGCTGCCCAGCAAAGAACAGAACTGCACTACACAACACTATAATTCACTGCACTACACAAACCGTCGTTGAAAGAAACAAAGTTATCAACGAGCGAAACTAAAACATTACTTCTTAATACATAAGGATATTTTGATATTTGACAGGAACCCTTTGTAGATGGGTGTATTTTTTGCGTAAATGTTGAACAGTTTATCATAAAGAATAAGGAATTAGCCCACTTATAAGCGCAGTGTTTCCAAACGCATGAAAATACCACGAAAATTTCATAATGAAGTTACACCATTTAGTCTATGTCATTTCTATTTTCTTAACAACTTGTATACAAATTTATTTTCGGGACCTTTTCAGTTATATCTCCGTTTATTATATATTTTTAGTTAGCATCAGCTGCGTTATTAATTTCCAAAGACAGGGCCTTCATTTTATTGGCGATGAATACTTGACTTCCAATTTAGTTATTACAATTTATTATTATGTTTTTATTAACTTTATTGACATAAGTTACAATTTACTAAAGTACTTTCAGTTCTTCTTGACTTTCGCACTTTTCCAAATTTTCATAGCATGCGACTCAGTTAGCTAGCTGTATGTGTATGTTTATTTAAGTAACCAATTTGTAATCTGAAATTTTATACTGTATTTTCGTCAGAGCAGAAGAGCTGATTTTTTCTCAAGGATCACTCTGTATATGTATTTCGATCCGATTGTACAAATTACAATGTTTACTTTTTTCCTGTTACGTTTTATACGCTCGTGCCTATGATTTAATGTGTTGAATTTTGTTTTCTGTTAAGTATTCCTTTTGGCCTTTTTAATAGAAGCATAATTATATAAGTGGATTACGCTTCACGTCAGTTGTTTACTTAATTACATTATGGACTTAGCAGGCGGAATGTCAACGTTACAATAAATAAGCAAATAAAGGGTTTTTGTCGAGGACTACACGGTCATGTGACAATAATTTTCTTCTGGTCAAATATTTTCAGGGACTGTACCGAATAAAATGTGGATTATTACGCCTTCCTCTTTTACGTTTTTTATTTAAACAGAGAATAAACCAATCGTATTCGTTTAAATTACTCCTCGTGCCTAATATTTAGTCTTGCATAAATGTCATCGGCTTTTTTCTTGAAGGTTGGTATGCTCTTTTTTAAAATAAATACAATTTTAACCGCAAGGTTTCTAACACGCACCAAATAGAAATTATTACAAGGCCAAATGTGTGAAGTGAGCACTGCCAACTTCCCAGACGCGAGTATTTGCTTGCAATCTTTTTTTTCTGTTTTATTTTTCTTATATGCGGAACGTTTTTGAAACATTTTTGTTTTTCAGCCTTAACCCCGCATTGAAGTCCCTCGCGTAGGCGGAATAGAAGACGCTCTGTAGCACAATAAGGTCTTGAATCCCGTACAAAATATAGAACAATTAAAACTAATAAACGCACGCAGTGAATGTTTCCACGTGTTCATTTAAGGTAACTGAAGCGATTAAACATCCTTTCGAATACAATACGGAATTTGTGAGTTGCGACATACAAACAAATATTTCTGTCACGAATTTGCAGTTACGTATAATTATGTTGAAGGCCTCAAGTAATTTGCAGATTTCTGTTTTTAGCTGCGTGGCTATTGCATCGTTGAATTTAAAATTCCTAGTTTTACTGTTTCTATGTTGCGTAAATAATAAGAACTAGACAATCTGCATAAATTAAATAATTAATATTTCNTCCTAGTTTTACTGTTTCTATGTTGCGTAAATAATAAGAACTAGACAATCTGCATAAATTAAATAATTAATATTTGAAATATGCCTACTTGTATGGACTACCTAACAGTTTTATATGTTTTTAAATTAATTACATGGAATACAAAATGTTATACTCTTAAAGTACTTTCGTTATATTTGCGTGACTCCACAAAACTTTTTATATGACATTAACCAAAACAAAACGATNTACTCTTAAAGTACTTTCGTTATATTTGCGTGACTCCACAAAACTTTTTATATGACATTAACCAAAACAAAACGATTCGTAATCTGCTATTTAAAAAAATCACGAAATAAAATTTTATCTGCTGAGTTTGATCAATTTACAAGAATTTCTCTTAAGTAGCCTTTCGAACGTAGTCTTACTGAACTGCACGAATGAAATTGATGTATCGTGTAGAATTCCTTTGTGTTCACCCTTCTTCCTTTCCTCAAACACTTTCCCATTGAGAGTAAGTGATTCATTTGCCAGGCTTGCACGAACATCTCCAAACCAGCCAGCAACATTTTTTTATAAGCGGCTTTGCATTCGACAGCGGGTGGTCATAATTTTATTTTTCTCTGCAGCAAGAAATACATGCGCACGTAGTATGAAACCACTTACAAAAATTACTGGTAATAAATATAACACTGCATTTCACAAAGTACTGATCTCTGGAGTATAAGAATATTTCAAGTTTGGGTTTTGCAGCACTCGGTTGTGTGACGGAATGATCTCCAGCGTGCTGAGAACCGCTTTCGAAACGTCTTAAGTGCTCGCAAGTAATGAGTCATGCCCGGGACCTCGTCCACGACCGTTACTGGTTCGGATTCCTCAACACATATAGTTAGGGCCAGTGACTTTTCGCGTAAAAATCGGAGCACACAGTAGACTTCAATACTATGTACACACCTCAGCTGTTGTTATACCTCCATTGGCTGCTGGTGCCATGTCCGTATTTGACCAAGCCACTCAGGACTAAGTAACTCCGACACTGAACCTTCGTGATTCGTGCGCAAACGGTTAACACGGGCCAGAACATTATTTAGCCAATCAAAGAAGCTGGACGACCCTACAGTGATTTGAACTGTATCTTGTCTCGAAATATTTTCGCGAAATATCACTGCCCCTACATATGTCGTTGTTGAATGTAAGGATATATTTTGGTTATTGATAACACACATAAATAAATGCAAGAGGAAAGAGGCTGTCAATATTTATTTACGTACGGCCAACTAGTAACGCGCATAATGAAAAAGTTTGTACACCAATCTAAAAAAATTTCCATCACGAATCTTGTAGCAAATTTATTTTGTACATATTATGCTACACAGCAGACTTCGTTGTTGAAGCACGCGTGAGTGAGCGCGTCGAAACAATAACTTCGACAGCGACCTGAATTCTTGGATTTATTAGGCAACTGGCAACCATTCCGTTCTTTGAAAGAGTTTTCACAATAAAATGTCAAACACGAAAATGTAACTATAACATCACATGTTTCCCTTTTCACTCGGCTGGCCTTTACTGTGCAAAACAGATAAATAGATGTAAGAATTGTATTTTCATATCCACTGGAAACATTACCACAGGCACTTTCAGATGCCACGCTTGGAAAAACAGACAAAAGTCAGCTCATCGGGATTTTGGAAAAGAAAACACCTCAAAACGCCTATCCCATTAGCTGCGCATCTTTTTTCTATGGAACGTATCTGTTAAGAAAAATGAACATAACAAGTGATGTAACATTTGGCAAAGTGGCAGAAATAATCCTGGATCGCCTTTGGAGTTGCCCCATCTATCTAATACATATAGTTTTTTTATGAAAACCGAGAAAACTCAATAAAAACTTTGCAAAGAATGAAGAGACATCAATGATTAACAGAAGAAGCTCACTTCAGTGACATCAAATGGGAGTTTCATTTGAGGTCGTGGAGCAACTTCCTTTATTATGAGCACAACAAACAATGTAACTTCTGTCGTCTGTTGACTGTTTTTCTTATGCATTTACCTTCGACGGACAAGAATAATTCCTTCCCTTCTAGTGCACCACTGCCAGGCGTCTCTGACCACGAGGAGGCTGACACCATAATGATTCTGCATACGTACTTCCTGACGGAAAGGATCTTAGGTCGTTTTGCTGTAATAAATGCACGCAATACAAATGCATTAATTTTATTACCTTCACATTACACAAAAAAATTTAAGTACAGCTTTTCATTAGAATAAGTAAAAAAAAAAAACGAGAGACCTGTAACAAGTAGAATGATTATGAAGAGTTTGGCGCAAGGGGATGGGCGTCGGAGCTGTTAATGCTCTGTAATTCCGGTCCCCCATTTTGTCCGCCATATTGGATGTCGGTGTGATTTACCTTGGCATTTGACCTTGACTACGGTGACCTGTGACCTTGATACTCTCAAAAAATTTTAAACTATTCGAAAAATTTATAAAAATTAACAATTTATTAAAAAATTTATTAATAAAAATTATTTTAAAACTTATATTTTCGGAGGTCCTCTCAGTACCACGTTCAGCAGACGACTGACCTTCACAACTCCCCCCTTTCAATATATTTAATTGCCCATTTGCCACAACCCCAACACCAATTACTCACCTTCGCTCGACCAATTAGTCTGCAGGTCTCCACCCCATTCCAATATATTTTATTGCTCCGCCAATGTTTCTCATCGACTAGTTACTCGGGCATTTTCGAAAACCTTCGTTCCGACCAATCGGTAACATACTTTAATCAAGAATGCGGACTATTTTTCCATCTTGAAAACTCTTTAAAAGACGTACTCCAAGCCCCGTAGGGAAAGCAGTCATTTTCCTCGCTGTCGTTCCTTTATTGCCATTTCAAAAGGAAAACCCAGTGACCATTTCGAAACTTGCAGGGTTTCAACTCCCTGTTAAATTTACCATAGCCGTGTTGACAAGTGTCTACTATTCAAAACTGACAAAACATTGAATGGAAAGTAAACTACAGAAACATTAATATAAAGTGGTCAAACAGCTGAGCCACCATCTTTGAACGTCATTTTGGGGCAGAAAGCTACCGGTTTCGATGTCTGCGTCATGATTTTGGTGATCAGCGGTATCGAATTGACAAAATATGAAAGGCTCAGCTTTATACTCGAGTTGAGCCCTCACATGTCTCTGGCTAATANAGCGGTATCGAATTGACAAAATATGAAAGGCTCAGCTTTATACTCGAGTTGAGCCCTCACATGTCTCTGGCTAATTAACACGACGTTTATTTCTACATTTTGCACTTGCCTTTGCCAGTTTAAATTACGGCAGACCTACGTCTTCTGTATTTGTGTAATTTTACGTATTCCACTGACGTATCAAACACACGCACACACAATTCAATTTTAGGAGACCAGTAGAGTTTCGGTGAATTGAGTGAAGTCGCTCCGATGCAAAATATAATATCAAATAAGAAATGTGACTGCACAAAAAGACCCGAAGACATCTGTCATTGATGATAAAATCGAAAAACGAACAATACGATCACAACAATATGTACTTTGGGTGGCAAAGCATCACGAGCCAAGTATATAGCTGCAGCATGAACCATGTGGGGGGGGGGAAATAATAATGGAACGACCACAAAAAAGATGTATCGTTTGAGCGGAACATGCAAGTTTGCCAAATCCACGAAGGTGACAGTGACATGGCATCCGACAGTAAATATATTGTGAAACAAATACTGATTTTACACAGTAAACATATGTTTTTTGACGACACTACAACAAACATCATTGTGCGTTTATTTTTGACAATAGCTATCATGGCACAACAGTAGATACTACGGTTGAGTATTCATACAACCACTGTACCTCGGGATTATTTTAATATAAAAAAAATGACGCCTTGCTTTCAATCAGGTCAAGGGCTGAATTTGGGCGTGACAAGAAACAAACAATAAACGCCTTCACCAACACGTTCGTCGAGGTTACCCTGTTAATCATTCTCTTTTCAAAGCCACGTTCGCGTAACATGCTGAAAATTATTGAATTAATTACATCATTTTCAACATTCCTATTATGTGAATTTATAAGACTGCATTTAAGTAGCTTGTAGTAATATTCGAATTTACGGAAAAGGCGTGTATAGTATTTTCGCGGTTTCGATATACTTTTTGAGNAAGTAGCTTGTAGTAATATTCGAATTTACGGAAAAGGCGTGTATAGTATTTTCGCGGTTTCGATATACTTTTTGAGTTAAACGTTTGAAAAATCACCCAATGTATAACGTGCTTGGTTGCTTCCTAAATACGTCATGGAAATTCCTTATTTTTTAGTAAACTAAACTTCAAATTATGTTTTATCTATAAATGATAATATCTTATATTTGTAATTAATATCAGTAAAAACAGGGAGAATAAAGATGTGCTACTAAGAAATAGTTCTTTTGCAAAATATTATTACACTGAGTGCGGGTGAATACCCACACTCAGATACACTGAGTGCGGAACTCAGATACACTGAGTGCTGGTAATTACACCAAATTACCCTTTGGTGTAACTTTCTAGACTCGGTTAAGATTTGTTTGCATGGGGCGAAGGAATATACTGGAAGTAGATTTTTAGCAAGGCTTCAAAACATTTTTAAGTAACCGCGAATGGACTGTAATCATGTCGCTGCTGCCACAGTTAGAATGTACCGAATGAAGTAGCGTAGCGCTGGCGCAGGCTCGTTGCACATTCGGAAACAACCCAAATTCGACTCCAGGTCCATCCAGAGATCTTACGTCGCAATTAAAGAGTACAAATCAAAACCGCGAGATACAGATAGATGAAAATGCGTCTTTATGGGGAAAGAAAAACATTTGCTCAGGAATTTAAACAAAACGTTTATTTGCCATTATGATTCCTTTATTTTATTTTTTATAATTGCTTCCAAAAGCTTGTGGACTTCAGTAAGGCCCGTCGTTCTACAGTGTCATACGTACAATATGTGTATACGATATATCATATGTATATAAAATGTATACGTACCGTACGGACGCGGACAACGTAAAACACTCCGTGTTCAATCTCCAGTTGAACGGATGCGTAAACGTATACGTACGAAATAGCGTAAGAACACTGGTAAACTCCCAAATATTCCGTGTCAGTGGGTCCATGTAGACATTAGGAATCGATTGTATGTTTCGATGACCTTCGTTTATTAAACCATTGTTGTTTTACAAGAAAACATGAGCATAGATTTTACGTGACTGTTTTAATTTCTGTTTTAATGAACACACGTGCAATTGTTTGGCAGTACTATTTATACAATATTAAACCTTGTGTAGGGTCTTCATGGTTAACAGAGCATTTTTAAAATAAACCTTGAAAAAATGTCGCTGCCCCTACCTACGTTAATTTTAACAGACGCATTAAGTGACATGCGCCTAGTAAAGTTGCTAACGACGCACGGAGGGAAAGTAATTTCATGTCTTAAAGTTGAACTAAAAGTGTTAGGAAAACATTCGTGAATACTGAAATTGTTTATTTTTCTTTCTTTATTTTTAATGCATATAAGAGTAAGAGATAGCAAATTTGTTAAATATTTACTTCTCTAATAATTTTACCATTTTACTTGACTGACGTGTGGATAAAGTGATCAGGTCTATTTTTCAACGTGGGTTTTACATATTGCGGAAGAATACACAACGTTAATACAAGTATATCCCAAACAGGAAGTGATCAGTTTACCGTGGACAGCCTATTCAAATATTAAACAATATGGTGTATGTGTGTGTGTCTGTGCGTCTGTTATAAAGCTTACGTTAACAATTTTAATAGCAAGTTTTGTTAAATTTATTTTATTTCGTAGGCTGCAGATCGTTCCGTCCCTGTGAATTGTAGAGTAGTTAACATGCATCCCAATTCGTCCGCTCGCTCTGTTTACGTGTTCCGTGTCCATTTTCTTACTCATCAATGCATTGTAAAACGGGCCTTATCATAATTAGCACTATGCCGGGGTCAAACTGGACCTTTTTGTTTTTAAAAAGTCAGGTGACCCGAAGTAGTATACAGAAATAATTACGTATGTAGTATTTTAGTATTTAGTTTCTTTTATCTGACAAAACATACTATAAGGCTAAATTACCAAATCGCAAACATCGCTGAACGAGTGACTATTGACTGCTTCCGAACTGAACGCTTCTCAATTCTAAAATACTTATTTAGCAAATGGTCAATTTAAATACCGTCCTNAGTCTTAGTTTATATCTTTGCGCTATTAATATTAAAGAAGAAACTTCAGGATGATTTTTGATGGGCGCTTGAAGTTCTTAGCAAAAAGTAAGTAAACCAATTAAATTAAATTTTTTTAAATATGTCAAATTAGTTTTAAAATTTATTATTAAATCGATAATATGGTTGCCAATTTTTTTTACGAATAGATTTATTGTAGAATCGTTTTTCAATTCAGATGCACCTGTGTGTTGCATTTAAAGTTAAGAATTGTCTTGACTTTTGTATTGTCGTATTTATAGATTGTTCTATTTTTATGGAATTTCATCTTTTGGTCATTGATATTTGAATTTTTGATTAAATGCATTTTTGTGTGTATAATTTTGTTCTCAAGGTCATATAACATCTTTGCATATGTAATTGACGTTATGTTCATACAACTAGCCTGAAAAAGACCGATAATCGTTTTGTTGTATATTGTTTTTTTTTTTTTTCGTCTGACTTTCTATGCGCATCGATATTCTGTGCCTCAATTTAGATCCGTCCAAGAAATCGATTAATTAAATTAAGGTNTGTGCTACTAAGAAATAGTTCTTTTGCAAAATATTATTACACTGAGTGCGGGTGAATACCCACACTCAGATACACTGAGTGCGGAACTCAGATACACTGAGTGCTGGTAATTACACCAAATTACCCTTTGGTGTAACTTTCTAGACTCGGTTAAGATTTGTTTGCATGGGGCGAAGGAATATACTGGAAGTAGATTTTTAGCAAGGCTTCAAAACATTTTTAAGTAACCGCGAATGGACTGTAATCATGTCGCTGCTGCCACAGTTAGAATGTACCGAATGAAGTAGCGTAGCGCTGGCGCAGGCTCGTTGCACATTCGGAAACAACCCAAATTCGACTCCAGGTCCATCCAGAGATCTTACGTCGCAATTAAAGAGTACAAATCAAAACCGCGAGATACAGATAGATGAAAATGCGTCTTTATGGGNAGAGATCTTACGTCGCAATTAAAGAGTACAAATCAAAACCGCGAGATACAGATAGATGAAAATGCGTCTTTATGGTGAAAGAAAAACATTTGCTCAGGAATTTAAACAAAACGTTTATTTGCCATTATGATTCCTTTATTTTATTTTTTATAATTGCTTCCAAAAGCTTGTGGACTTCAGTAAGGCCCGTCGTTCTACAGTGTCATACGTACAATATGTATATACGATATATCATATGTATATAAAATGTATACGTACCGTACGGACGCGGACAACGTAAAACACTCCGTGTTCAATCTCCAGTTGAACGGATGCGTAAACGTATACGTACGAAATAGCGTAAGAACACTGGTAAACTCCCAAATATTCCGTGTCAGTGGGTCCATGTAGACATTAGGAATCGATTGTATGTTTCGATGACCTTCGTTTATTAAACCATTGTTGTTTTACAAGAAAACATGAGCATAGATTTTACGTGACTGTTTTAATTTCTGTTTTAATGAACACACGTGCAATTGTTTGGCAGTACTATTTATACAGTATTAAACCTTGTGTAGGGTCTTCATGGTTAACAGAGCATTTTTAAAATAAACCTTGAAAAAATGTCGCTGCCCCTACCTACGTTAATTTCAACAGACGCATTAAGTGACATGCGCCTAGTAAAGTTGGTAACGACGCACGGAAGGAAAGTAATTTCATGTCTTAAAGTTGAACTAAAAGTGTTAGGAAAACATTCGTGAATACTGAAATTGTTTATTTTTCTTTCTTTATTTTTAATGCATATAAGAGTAAGAGATATCAAATTTGTTAAATATTTACTTCTCTAATAATTTTACCATTTTACTTGACTGACGTGTGAATAAAGTGATCAGGTCTATTTTTCAATGTGGGTTTTACATATTGCGGAAGAATACACAACGTTAATACAAGTATATACCAAACAGGAAGTGATCAGTTTACCGTGGACAGCCTATTCAAATATTAAACAATATGGTGCATGTGTGTGTGTCTGTGCGTCTGTTATAAAGCTTACGTTAACAATTTTAATAGCAAGTTTTGTTAATTTTATTTTATTTCGTAGGCTGCAGATCGTTCCGTCCCTGTGAATTGTAGAGTAGTTAACATGCATCCCAATTCGTCCGCTCGCTCTGTTTACGTGTTCCTTGTCCATTTTCTTACTCATCAATGCATTGTAAAACGAGCCTTATCATAATTAGCACTATGCCGGGGTCAAACTGGAACTTTTAGTTTACTAAAAAGTCAGGTGACCCGAAGGTAGTATCCAGAAATGATTACGTATGCAGTATTTTAGTATTTAGTTTCTTTTATCTGACAAAACATACTATAAGGCTAAATTACCAAATCGCAAACATCGCTGAACGAGTGACTATTGACTGCTTCCGAACTGAACGCTTCTCAATTCTAAAATACTTATTTAGTAAATGGTCAATTTAAATACAGTCTTAGTTTATATCTTTGCGCTATTAATATTAAAGAAGAAACTTCAGGATGATTTTTGATGGGCGCTTGAAGTTCTTAGCAAAAAGTAAGTAAACCAATTAAATTAAATTTTTTTAAATATGTCAAATTAGTTTTAAAATTTATTATTAAATCGATAATAGGGTTGCCAATTTTTTTTACGAATAGATTTATTGTAGAATCGTTTTTCAATTCAGAGGCACCTGTGTGTTGCATTTAAAGTTAAGAATTGTCTTGACTTTTGTATTGTCGTATTTATAGATTGTTCTATTTTTATGGAATTTCATCTTTTGGTCATTGATATTTGAATTTTTGATTAAATGCATTTTTGTGTGTATAATTTTGTTCTCAAGGTCATATAACATCTTTGCATATGTAATTGACGTTATGTTCATATAACTAGCCTGAAAAAGACCGATAATCGTTTTGTTGTATATTGTTTTTTTTTTCATCTGACTTTCTATGCGCATCGATATTCTGTGCCTCAATTTAGATCCGTCCAAGAAATCGATTAATTAAATTAAGGTNTCTGACTTTCTATGCGCATCGATATTCTGTGCCTCAATTTAGATCCGTCCAAGAAATCGATTAATTAAATTAAGGTCGGCATGCCCAAGAGCACCTAAGCACGGTGTGCGTCAAATTCTGGCAGCTACCGTCTTGGGATCTGCGGTTCTCATCGTGTGCGTCCTGCAAGACGTCTCGTCGCACAGTGCACGCATGTGTTAGTGAGTGTGTGTGTGTACACGTGCGTGTCTAAGGATGCGAGTCATCTCCACGGAGCAGCACCCCGCTAGTATGTATTCAAACTAACCACCGCTCGCGCCGCGATACTCGTTAGAAGCAGTCTGTGTGTAATTTGGGCCGCGTATAACAAGGAAAGCCACTAGAGACTGCAGTAAAGGAAGTTGGTGCTTGCATGCATGCATGGACGCCGTCTTCCCTCCTTCCCTCTATGGCCGTGGAGGACTTCGACTTTTTTCGCTAGCTCATTTCATCACACACTAGGCCAAAAAAATATAATGAGCCCTCAGCGTGATAAAATAACAACCTCCCCTCTCCCCCTTCCCCCAAAAATACTCTATAACTTTCTTCATACGGAGTAACTGGGAGTGAAGGTCATCTGGACTAACGAACGTCCGGATAACGCCGAAATCACACATATCAAACAAAAAACGTTTCCGTCGAACAGCATGCGTAGTGTGCATGCAACGATTTACCAATTATTTTTACATAGGCCTATTACATAACCGTACATGCAAAAGTTCAACTGGATTATAACTATTACNCGATTTACCAATTATTTTTACATAGGCCTATTACATAACCGTACATGCAAAAGTTCAACTGGATTATAACTATTACTCCTGTTTTCAAAAAGGGGAAATATACGCTGCATAATAAAACATTTTAGTGTCCAGTTATAATCAAAAGTTTGGCAGCAATACAAGAAAAGATTTTTTTGGTAGAGCACTAGAAGCAAATTTGTTTCACTAACTTAAATAAAAAAGAACTTTTGCGTTGATGAAAGTGAAGTGTTATGAACGTATATTTTTTTTTTTGTGCTATGACATTGTTAATAACTGAAATTTGTTAAGCTTGTCCTGCGCGGTCATGAAAATATACGTTCAGATTTTAAACGTATTTAACAATGTGCTTTCAGGGGCCCGCCTACCTGGTTCTCGAACTGCGCTGCGGAGTGTTTGCAGAACACGTTTTCCCACGAAACTATTAAACGTGCGTCCAATGTGCTGATCTACGAAAAGAACACACATTCCAGACGGGGCCTGTTGATTTCAGAGTACTCCAAAAACGGCTAAAAACTGCTTCTCCAAAGCGCTGCATCTCGAAATATACCTGTTAGATATGTAACAAAACTATTCAAAAGCCCTGCAGTGAACCCTCCTACAAACTTTACATGGATAAAATAATAGGGTCACCTTTGAAAGTAGGCACACTCAGCACGACGAGAACGCTTGCACGCCCAGTTGAGAGCCTTGCGCTTAGAGGCGGTGGCGCACTTGATGTTCGTGGCAGTGTCGCCCTTTCAGGCGACGTGTGAACTGAATTCACTCTCTCGTCGCAGGTCACAGGTGACCGTCTGGATGCGAAGAATCCTCAGCAGGAAACCTCGTCTTCCACTGTAGGTATGGTCCATTTACGGTCGCTTTCAACTTTTCTGAATCCCTGCTAGAGTTCTACTTCCAGGATATTCCTCCGCCAAGTGCAAACAAAACTTAACCAAGTCTATGAAATTATACCAAAGAAAAAATTCACCGCATTCGTGCGCACTTAGTGTAATAATACTTTGCATTGAAACTTTTTCTTACTAGGCATTACCACCATACCTATTTGCCCTATGTTTAATTCATATTAATTGTAAATAAAATGATTATGTTTTATTGATTACTTATAAGTGGAGACCTGAACAATTCGTTGATTGATTTTGGGACAAGCTAGGATTCAAAACACGTGTATTTATATAACTTAAACCATTGGTCCACGTGGTGTTTGACACCTCCTGGAGAACGGTGGCCCAATCGCCGCCTTCCACTGTGACAGCAGACAACCAATGTGCAGTGGATATTGGCATATTCGTACGTAAGACTGTAGGGTCTAGCCTGCAGGTCATTGATCTCGCGAGTTTTTCAGGTCTTCACCTATAAGTAAGAGTTAAATTCAACCAAAAATAAGGTACTTTCATGTTATCTTAAATATAAAACGCTTGTAATACATCCCCTTTAAGAAACAACCATACACGCCATACATGCGGTTATTTTTCAAAGGTTTGATTCAAAAAGTGTGAAGAAACCACGAATAGACTATATAGGCTGATTGGGGTTAACTGAGGACTTTTGAAAGACCTTCNCGATTTGCCAATTATTTTTACATAGGCCTATTACATAACCGTACATGCAAAAGTTCAACTGGATTATAACTATTAGTCCTGTTTTCAAAAAGGGGAAATATACACCGCATAATACAACATTTTAGTGTCCAGTTATAATCAAAAGTTTGGCAGCAATACAAGAAAAGATTTTTTTGGTAGAGCACTAGAAGCAAATTTGTTTCACTAACTTAAATAAAAAAGAACTTTTGCGTTGATGAAAGTGAAGTGTTATGAACGTATATTTTTTTTATGTGCTATGACATTGTTAATAACTGAAATTTGTTAAGCTTGTCCTGCGCGGTCATGAAAATATACGTTCAGATTTTAAACGTATTTAACAATGTGCTTTCAGGGGCCCGCCTACCTGGTTCTCGAACTGCGCTGCGGAGTGTTTGCAGAACACGTTTTCCCACGAAACTATTAAACGTGCGTCCAATGTGCTGATCTACGAAAAGAACACACATTCCAGACGGGGCCTGTTGATTTCAGAGTACTCCAAAAACGGCTAAAAACTGCTTCTCCAAAGCGCTGCATCTCGAAATATACCTGTTAGATATGTAACAAAACTATTCAAAAGCCCTGCAGTGAACCCTCCTACAAACTTTACATGGATAAAATAATAGGGTCACCTTTGAAAGTAGGCACACTCAGCACGACGAGAACGCTTGCACGCCCAGTTGAGAGCCTTGCGCTTAGAGGCGGTGGCGCACTTGATGTTCGTGGCAGTGTCGCCCTTTCAGGCGACGTGTGAACTGAATTCACTCTCTCGTCGCAGGTCACAGGTGACCGTCTGGATGCGAAGAATCCTCAGCAGGAAACCTCGTCTTCCACTGTAGGTATGGTCCATTTACGGTCGCTTTCAACTTTTCTGAATCCCTGCTAGAGCTCTACTTCCAGGATATTCATCCGCCAAGTGCAAACAAAACTTAACCAAGTCTATGAAATTATACCAAAGAAAAAATTCACCGCATTCGTGCGCACTTAGTGTAATAATACTTTGCATTGAAACTTTTTCTTACTAGGCATTACCACCATACCTATTTGCCCTATGTTTAATTCATATTAATTCTAAATAAAATGATTATGTTTTATTGATTACTTATAAGTAGAGACCTGAACAATTCGTTGATTGATTTTGGGACAAGCTAGGATTCAAAACACGTGTATTTATATAACTTAAACCATTGGTCCACGTGGTGTTTGACACCTCCTGGAGAACGGTGGCCCAATCGCCGCCTTCTACTGTGACAGCAGACNCTTCCACTGTGACAGCAGACAACCAATGTGCAGTGGATATTGGCATATTCGTACGTAAGACTGTAGGGTCTAGCCTGCAGGTCATTGAACTCGCGAGTTTTTCAGGTCTTCACCTATAAGTAAGAGTTAAATTCAACCAAAAATAAGGTACTTTCATGTTATCTTAAATATAAAACGCTTGTATTACATGCCCTTTAAGAAACAACCATACACGTTCAAAAAGTGTGAAGAAACCACGAATAGACTATATAGGCTGATTGGGGTTAACTGAGGACTTTTGAAAGACCTTCTTAGTATTTCTTTTTTGCTGTGTGGGCTAGGGAACAACAACTATACACTCCGCCTGCAGATTCCATACCAAATAATAATTCGAAAACACGCATTCGTCTTACGGCCTAAATGCTTCCTAAGATCGATACGCCACCTTATAGCGGGAGCTAAAACACAAAGTTTATTGTAAATATTACTGAAAGTATTTACAATGTAACAATGACCTTCAGGATAGGGGCTAGCTGAAAAAAAATATCTGCAACGACTTCAAATCCCTTCCTTCGCTGCCATCAGTAGAGACCCGGGAATCTCGCGGATTCACTAGGCATCAAGCTAGACTCCACGACGCTATGTGTGCTCAAGTCTCAGTTTGTTGCTCATTGGCTGTTAATCCAGATCAACTCCAGCCCATTCGGCACGGCATTCGGTCCGTGTTTCCCTTGCAGGTTCGTCATTGGCCAAAAGCTGCCCGGGGCGTGTCCTACGCGCTGTGGTCCAATAGAAACGGAAACTGAAATGTACATGTGATTGAAGTTTAACTTGTCCTCCAACGAATTCGGGAAATTTACGGGTCTTTAGCCATCAGACACTGTCACAGAAAAAAAAAAAATTGGGGGTTTGCAAATTCAACCCTGTGCTGCATAATACCACGTGATACCGAAGTTGATTTGATTTCCGAATTATTAATCAATACATAAAAATATGAAGAAAGACCCCCCTGGTTTTACCACCCTAAGCTCCGACATTTTCAAAGAATTTGGGAAATCACTCAGTGCTTTCGAACTTGTCATCTGTACTGTTGAAAAAAAATTCAGCTCCTTTGTGTTTATTTATGTGTGTTTATACATAGTTTATATATATAAATGTGGAAATTTTGCNAAAAAAAATTCAGCTCCTTTGTGTTTATTTATGTGTGTTTATACATAGTTTATATATATAAATGTGGAAATTTTGCCCGAAATAAAAGATAATTCGTTCAGTAAAATATGTACACAGGAAATACCTTCATTGTTCTGGCTGGCCTCAGAAACAGAATTAAACTACAACCATGCACACCCACTACGCTGAAAATTAGCGGTCTTCTTTCTTGACCAACTTCACACTTTTAACTTGAAACAGTGAGAGTGGAGGCAAATCAGTGAAAACAATGAAAATTGAGCATTTGATGATCAGTGCTAGATAACTGAATAATATAGTGGCTTAATTTCCCTGATTTATTTGTGTTTCCCACTGGATGTCAAGAATTCCACTGCTATGCGTCACTTGTTCCCAGTTAATTTGCTTGATTCGCCTGTCGACAGTATCTTATCAACTGGCTTGCGGTGAACCGTTATTTCACTGACTGATATCACTGGTTCGAGCTTAGTAGCAGGAATATCAGTTATCTCAGTGTGCCTTCAGCGAGCATCTGCCACGAGAAAACTCCCGAGTTAAAAGTCAAATAACCTGCGGAACCGCAACAATAAAAAAGAAGTAACGCAAGTGTTTACACAAGGATCAAGAGTTAGGTACGTGAGTAACGAAATTTGCAAAGGACAATCTTCCGGAAGTGCGTCACTTACCATCGAGAAACTGCCCTAACACCCCCCCTCCCCCCACCTTTCGTTAGCCTTGGTCTGAAATGAACTATAAATGATTTATCGCCATAAAAACTTAAACCCGTTCGGTCAAACGTTGATTTCCGAGTTCAAGTGTTGCAATCACGTATTTTTTGTATGTGTTGTACTTGTTTTGAGCACTGGTCTTACAGCCAGTGAATAACGATGGTAATAGCATCAACCATTAATGTCGAAGATGCGTAGAAAATTACACAAGGATTACTTTGCACTAATAAAGTCCCTTTCAGACGATACGGTTTTCCACCGTGCGCCGTGGACGCTGTGCTTTGGAGTGGGTGATGATATTTGGGCGGCTCTTAACAACGAGGTCTCGACAGCCGGTGAGGGTGAAGCGAGGTGAGGTGTGGAGCAGCGCCGGGATGAAAGGGCGGGTGAAACGGGAGATCCCCGAGAAAACCCGCTGACGGGGTAGTGTTTATAATGTTTTGTTCAAGAAAACCTACAAATAAAGGAAAGGGCATGGTTAATCACTGAACACAGCATTAGAAAGGCTAGAANTGTTTTGTTCAAGAAAACCTACAAATAAAGGAAAGGGCATGGTTAATCACTGAACACAGCATTAGAAAGGCTAGAAAAGTCTCCAAGTGATAATATTGAGAACCGCGAAGATAATACCAAATGTAAATACGTCATGGCTAGGGATACCGGATCTTCGCGAAAGCAATTTCTGTCTAGTTGTATTTCAAAACAGTATAGTTCACATTCACTCTCACAACTGGGTGGTTTTCATTTCCTTCGCCTCTTGGATGTAATGCAACGAATAACCAACGTTCAATACAGGAGCAATCTAATTTCCTGAAGTGCCTATGTTAAGTACCAACNGATGTAATGCAACGAATAACCAACGTTCAATACAGGAGCAATCTAATTTCCTGAAGTGCCTATGTTAAGTACCAACACACCTTTCAAAGGCAAGGCCAGTATCCAAAGGAAAACTGCAGATGAGTGAGTAGGATATTGGAGTCTGTAAGCTGTTCGCGGTTATTTAAGAGCTTTTGAATTCAACCTTTGAAAAATGTCACTACCCCTATCTGCATATATTTTAACGGGTACACTGAATGTCTTACGTCCAGTGAAGTTGGTAACTACGTTACGGAAGGAAAGTAATTTATGCATTAACGTTGAATTAAAAGAGTTAGGTACACATTTATAAATACAGAAATGAATACTTTAATTTTTAATGTTTTTTTAAAGCTCACGAGTGTAAGAACTTAAAAATTTGTAAATTAATTAATTTTATAATAATTTTACTGTTTTATTTGGCCGACGCATGCACAAAGTGATTAGGCCTAAGGCAATGTTAGTTTTACAAGTGGTGGAATAATACACAATGTGTATATAAGTAGATCTTAAGCAGGGTTTTCAAAAGTGCTCAGTTTACCGTGAAAAGCCTACAGCTAAGTGAAACTCTTTTCGTGAAAATCAGAGACCTCTATTGACGGCATATTCAGAAAGTTTTGAGGACTACCAATGGTGCACGGAACACAGCTTGAAAACATCTAATCTAAAAAAAAAAAAGTATGTGGCCATAACGCGAGTATAATTTCGTCTTCAGGAAGGTGTGGCATTGGCTTTTTTTCAAAATATGCAATTTCAACAATGCAGTGGACTCGGGTACTTTATTCGATCTAGTGTAGCTGAGAAGTCGATAGGAACATAAATTTATTAACAATATGCTAATTCCTGTCGTCATATAAACACGTTGAATATGTATATAGATCGAAGTTTCGACTAAAAATTACTGGGTTTTACGAGACGTCAAACGTAGTAATAATAAATTATTTTTAAAGCCAGAGAATTTTAAATGTAAAGATAAATTATACTAGCATAGTTACCAAATTACACGTTATATAACGCAAATTGTTATTACAACTAACGTGTGTCACTAAGACGTATTCAATATCTTTTACTTGAGTGTACAGAGAGTTCAGCAGTCACAAAGATATTATGCTTGTTTTGAATTTAGCGGTTCTAATAAAGAGATTTGAAAAATTTTTNGAGAGTTCAGCAGTCACAAAGATATTATGCTTGTTTTGAATTTAGCGGTTCTAATAAAGAGATTTGAAAAATTTTTAACTAATTAACGATATTTTGGTATATCAGCTGTTTACAAACCAGCACAGTTTCCATTTCGAAAATATTAGTTNGTGTATCTGAGTGTGGGTATTCACCCGCACTCAGTGTAATAATATTTTGCAAAAGAACTATTTCTTAGTAGCACACCTTTATTCTCCCTGTTTTTACTGATATTAATTACAAATATAAGATATTATCATTTATAGATAAAACATAATTTGAAGTTTAGTTTACTAAAAAATAAGGAATTTCCATGACGTTTTTAGGAAGCAACCAAGCACGTTATACATTGGGTGATTTTTCAAACGTTTAATTCAAAAAGTATATCGAAACCGCGAAAATACTATACACGCCTTTTCCGTAAATTCGAATATTACTACAAGCTACTTAANTTCAGTTCGCTAACAACGAATTATAAAAACTCGGAAACCTTGACCTATTGCCGGCATCTTGACTCTCATCGGCTACCAAAATTATTGCATGGAATCTGCCTGGGAAACACTACACTCTGTAAATGTTGCTGCGCCTTCTTCGTAATATATATATATAAATAATATATATATACGGTATATTGGTCGCAAAGTATTTTGTAGAAATTCAGCCCACCAATTTTTTTGAAGACAAAATCATTTTGTAGTAATTATCAAACTCTTTGCTGGGGTAAAGAAATAATAGTGATAATTTCAGAAAAACTCACAAGCAATTGTATGGTTATTAGAAAATGTTTGTTGTAGTGTCGTCAAAAAACATCTGTTTACTGTGTAAAATAAATATTTGTTTCACAATATATTTACTGTCGGATGCCATGTCACTGTCACCTTCGTGGATTTGGCAAACTTGCATGTTCCGCTCAAACGATACATCTTTTTTGTGGTCGTTCCATTATTATTTCCCCCCCCCCACATGGTTCATGCTGCAGCTATATACTTGGCTCGTGATGCTTTGCCACCCAAAGTACATATTGTTGTGATCGTATTGTTCGTTTTTCGATTTTATCATCAATGACAGATGTCTTCGGGTCTTTTTGTGCAGTCACATTTCTTATTTGATATTATATTTTGCATCGGAGCGACTTCACTCAATTCACCGAAACTCTACTGGTCTCCTAAAATTGAATTGTGTGTGCGTGTGTTTGATACGTCAGTGGAATACGTAAAATTACACAAATACAGAAGACGTAGGTCTGCCGTAATTTAAACCGGCAAAGGCAAGTGCAAAATGTAGAAATAAACGTCGTGTTTATTAGCCAGAGACATGTGAGGGCTCAACTCGAGTATAAAGCTGAGCCTTTCATATTTTGTCAATTCGATACCGCTGANAGGTCTTTTTGTGCAATCACATTTCTTATTTGATATTATATCTTGCATCGGAGCAACTTCACTCAATTGTTTGGTCCCAAAGCACACTGGCAATCTCTACCAGAGTCAAACACAATGTGGACCAGAGTCTGTGGACTACAATATTGCGAAGCACTTGTGAAGATTGTTTGAGAAACGAAATAGAAGGCAGCTGGCTTGTGTCCGAACTTTAAAGACCATCCATCCCTCATAATAAGTCGGCGCAAAAAGCATTTTGTTAATGCATTCACGAATACTATGAAAGCAGGTGTTTTCCCTCTTTTTAAACGTAGTTATTAAACCTCCCAGGCCCTCCTAAACTTACTTAAAATAGCAAATTACATGTTAAAGTAACTCAAACTTATCTACAATACCAGGAAGTGTTTTTACAGTTGAAGTCGACAAGTGATTTTTTTTTCTGTTTATATTGACTCACACATGCCAACCTTCTCTTCCTTTCCTTCTGCGTTTTACGTAAACGCATGCCCATAATCGACAGATACTTACGTCTGGAGCCAATGTCAGTGTTTTAGTCCTCCGGAGTTTTCTTGTGCTTATCGTTATGCGCCTCGTTATGCATATGTTCCCGCCCCTGCTACCTGTATACATACTCTGTAGAGTTGTAATTTGAAGAGAGTAGTATCACCAAGGAATTTTCACAAAGACGCCGCTATCCACAACGGAAGACATACATACCCTGCTTGTTTGGTAAACATCACTTCCGGAACACAACCCGGAACAACAAACAAGCACAGTTTTAAAAAAAAAACATTTATATTCAAGTTTCACAAGTAGGACAGTGATTTAGAACATCTGAAAATTATTACTATAAAATTTGAGAATTTTTACGCAATAATCAGGCAGCTGAAACATGTAGGATATATCAAACAGTTGTTAATATAATACCTGAAATATTTGTAATTTTGTGTTTGTTTCAAAATAAAAATTAGTAAAATATAGTACGCAAAAAGTACCATTTTGCAGTATTCGCTCAAATATCACGTCTGTTCCGAACCGGTGATGGCCATTAAACGTAATCTACGGACACTAAGTCTTAAAGTAGTTTGGAGTGCAGTCCCGTCGGTAGGTTTTGTGGTCTTAAGCTTTTAAGTACATTACCTTGAGACTTACGTCTATATTAAGCTAGCTGCAAATATAAAGGGTCTTTAAATTATGAGTCTGTTGTTATACGAAACTGGATGCTAGTCTCTAAGACTGCTATTTCACGTGTTTGTAGAGCTATTATCCAAGAAAGTAAAATCTGCATGCAATTCTAACTTTATAATGGCAATTCCTTTTAAACTGCAAACTGCATGAGAAATTGCAATCCTCGTACGTTCTCAGGAATTTAAATTCCTACCTGGTGATCCCAGTGTATCGTGTTATTTTATTTTCCGTTTGCCTTTTCCCCTTTTCATACTCCGCCAGTATTTTTGGGGGAAGTGCACCTCGCAAGGCTGCAATTGATCGTACCGCAGAGCAATACGGGCCCGTCTAACTGCCAGGTAAAGTGGATACACCTCTGGTGGATATATTCCCCTCCCGTTCCCTTCTTTCTCTTCTCGGCGATCACACGAACGGTTTCTTAGCTTGTCTGGTGCAAATGCATAGGTAAGGAACGACTCACCGCGGAGGGGGTGGGAGGAGGGGAAGAACGAAAAGCCCGTGGCAGGAGGAGAAGGCGAGGTGGGGTTGAGCAGAGTGAGAGGTCAACTATTTGAAAACATGCGAAAGGAAAATCCTCCCAACCTTCGTCACGGCATGCTAACTGCAAGCACTAAATCATCCCACCCTCCCCCCTTCTCAAGGAGTTGTCGTCTGCTCCCCACCCCTCTACTTCCTCTTTAATCCAACCACCCCCCTTTTTTTTTTCACCGCTGTATGGAATCCTCCCCTCTATAAAACCGAATACAACCCCGTCTTTACCCCTTTGAGTCGCAGACTTCCCCTCCGCTGTCCAGGACGGGGCAAGTTCTGCGGCCATTTTAGAACGCGGAGAGCACGCGCGTGCGTGCGTGCGGTCATTCGAAAAGTTGTACGGCGCTTTGCTTGTTTTTCGCGCGGCGAAAATGCCGAAAACTCAAAAGACCGTAAAATTACCGGAGAGGTGAGATTACCAGCACGTGGATTCACACACACACGAACGCGAACACAATTCCAGATACTTCTTCGTTCTTCCGAGTTCGGCCCGCGAAGAATGTGGACACAAAAAGAAAATTAGCTCTTGTTATTTTTTTTGTGTGTCCACCTTTCGCCGCTCCGTCGGGCGACGGAAAAGGGAGAGGGCAAGGTAAAGGAAATAATAGTGGGAAAAAAAGCAATTTGCGGGAGAGCAGTTAAGGTGCGCGAGCTGTTTTGCGGAAAGCTAACATACAAATTATCTCCTAAACCCGTCCAGAACAGTTAAAAGGATTCAAACCTCAGCACGCGAGCGAAGTCATTTAACTTTTGTTTACATCCTTGGTCGTGAAGAGCCGGTTCCTTGGCGATGCCAACTGATGGTTTTTGATAGGGGATAGGGATTTGAGAACAAGTCTTTCTGAGTTGCTATGTAAATGCGATTTTTCATTAGAAGAGATTATTGTTTTCTTGAACATGCCACGAATATTTGCTGCATACAGAAGTTGAATTCGATTTCCTCCAGGGAGTCTCTCATACGCACCTACCTCTTAATAAACCCTATAACTGCCCGGGACCTTGCTACGATAACTATATTAATTTTGATAATTTATTATGGGAACAACCTGTTAAATATTATTTATGAACTCTTAATATTATATTTTACCGAAATAACTACCCCAACAGTCTTCCCTTATTTGAAATACATCTGAGATCCTCCAACCAACGAAATAAATGTCAGGTAAATTGATATGATGCAATTTAAATATAACAGTAAAATCATGCATGATTTCGTAGACTCCCGCTTATTATTGCTTTAATTATATTTGTACTTAATATATCTTGTCACATAAATTGTTCTGAAAAGTTTCTACAAGCATTTAATCATTCTGGAATTAAAATTTATTGATAAGTTAGTAGGTATAATAATAATTGTCTGTATAAGGGTAAAAGGGACGAAAATCAAGCCTGGCGACTTGAATGCAATATAAAAGTAAAAATTAATCAAGCAAATATTTTTTATATTTTTCATAATTCTTCATGTTAGCATCATTTAAACAACTTAAGTTTTAGTTTTATTCTATGCTGAGACTACAAAAATATTTTGAGATGTTGGAGAACTTCTCGGTCGAAGTTGGCTGGGTATTTGTATAGGGGAGAGGCGGGTAGCCCCGGCCACATAAATAAAACTCATGACATTTTGAAAATCAACAGAATTAAATCTATATTTTTATACTAGAATGGAAATACAACATATCTCTCACTATTATAATTAAGTATCAACCTGATAGGTTCATTATCTTAGCTTATATCAAGTCTTGAAATCAGGCTTCAATTTTCAGTGGATACATTTTTGGAGGGTAGCCCCGGACATAGATTTAATGATGGCCAAACCGATTTTTGGCCTTACATACATCACAAAAGTAGTATTCCTCCGAAGGGTCAATGTCCACGCACGCTTCGTGCGCCCAGTCTTCGCATTTATGACACTGGATCCAGTCTTCTTGGAACGTTTCTCCTCAAATAATGCATTCTGTATCCTGGTCTCTTTGATGCTGATCCAAACCTTGAATGTTCTTCTTTGTTTTCATTTTATTAACTGCCGCCTTGTTTTTATTGGTTGCAGCTTTTTTCTCTGCCAGCGCGTTTTTGAATGACGAAGATCTCAGAATCTCACTCTTTTGTGTTTTTCGGGAACGCACTGCAAGACGTTTCTTAGAAGCATCAGGAAAAGTGCTCAACTGTTTGAGCAGTTCATTTGATTTAGGCACCTTATATCTCTCAGCTGCTTCTCTCACAGAAGTAGTTTTTTCCTGAACAGATAGCATAGCCTGTTTCATTTTATTTTCATCCCAATTTCCTCTGTGTGTAATTCTTCCCCTTGACATTTGGCAATTTTGAAGTGATTCTGCAAAAGACAACAACATTTTGCACACTTACTTTAACATTACATTACAATAAACATTTCTCCATCCAAAAATTTCCGGGGTTACCCGACAACATCGTGTTCGGATGGTACCCGACCGCCACATTCTAGGTTTAATTTAATAGCAACAATGTCAATAAAGACAACCTAAATTATTAACTTACCTTATACACCAGAATCAATATCTTAAAATATAATGAATAAATCATGGTGAAGTACTTACATTTTATAAGCAATAACTGAGTTCAAAATGTCAACGGCGCACATTACAATATAGGCACAGATAAATGAACGATTGTAACGTGTGTTCGCTCGGCGGTCGCGTCCAGGTTAATTCGATTATACGGCTAAATGGCGCTGCGGTCGTTGTGGCGTGTTATTTGTATACCTGTGTGCACGGGATTGTTTGAAACTACCACTGGCCGGGGCTACCCGACTCTCCCCTAACTCAGTTACTTCTCTTGTCAATCCTTCTCGACAGTTCGGAACGTTAGTAAGAACTACTGACATATTCCTACCAACAAACACAAACACTGCCTACCGTTGCAAATTTAATTTTTCGCTGCTCAATTCATGACATTCCGTAATTTGTTGTCTGATGTAATATTTTAACCTTGTAATTAATTGTGGCAATAACTATAAATTTCGTTATATTATACACTGAAGAGCCAAAAAAACTCTTACGCCTGCCTAATATCGTGTAGGGCCCCCCGAGCACGCAGAAGTGCCACAAGACGGCGTAGCATGGACTCCAATAATATCTGAAGGTATGCAGGAGGCAATTCACACCATGAATCCTGCAGGGCAGTCCACAAATCCATATCTTCCCGATATTCACCGTACACTCGTGAAATGGTCGTACGCGAACATCCAAATGTTATCGCTACCTCGGAGATGCTATGTCCCATCTCTCGTGCGCTGATTATAACACTACGTTCAAACTCACTTAAATCTTGATAACCTGCCATTGTAGCGGCAGTAACCGATCTAGCCTCCGGCCGCATCGCGTTACTCTGATTGGTTCCACACCTCTGTCATTTGCATACGCACGCCTATACCAGTTTTTTTTGGCACTTCAGTGTAGTTTATGACTTGTTAATCAAAGCAGCATATTCAGCTTAGCATAATTTCTTTCCAGCAAAAGAATACAATCTTCTGGACAAAGAAATATCATCTCTACACATATAAAAAAACAGTTGGCAATAAAAATATGAAATTGGCTCAGACTTAGTAGGGCAGTGAGCTTATTGTGCACAACAAAAATATTTTGTATACAACTTTTAATTACAAAAAAATTATTTAATTATGTTTTAAGCAACATTTGGGGTTATTTATAATGTTTAAATCAAAGTGTAATGCCTGAGAATGTAGTTTTTTTACTGTTGCAATGGTGTAATTAGTCAATAAAATTAATTTCGCTCGTCCACTCATAAAATGTTCTTAAAATGTAATATCCGTTTTTTTATTAAAATAATCTAAAACTAAGTGTTATGTGTAAGCCCGCGGAAGGGACGGGAGTTAATTGCGTCTCAGGGCTAAGCCCCATACGCCTACAAGGAAAGGAAATAATGCAAGGAGACATGCATCGCGGCAGAGAGGGATTGGGCTGTCATAGCCAGGTTTCGGCCATGAAAACCTTCTTAAGTGTACTTATAGCTAAACTGATATGCTAGGAAGAAAACTTAAAAACCATTTCGACAGGAAATAATTAAAAATTGTTGCATGCATTAACAGAAAATGCTACAGGAGACAGATAGGAGGAAACCATGTTCTTTATTATTGGGTGGAGAAAATACTAGTAGAGGGGCAGGACATCTTTCTTTACATTTGGCACTGGCTTATCCAGAGTAATGTTTACACATCACTCTGGTGGGGGGAGCGGCGCAACTGGACCTCCCCTCCCCTCTCCCGAATTACCAGTAGATACGGAAAACTTAAAAGAAAAATTGAATTAGTTGTCAGCGAGTGCCAGCAGAGCCAATACAAACCAACTTTTACTAATTTTGTACCCGTGGTGGGGCCAGCGAGTATTCAAAGGAAGGCCGTGAGTGACCGGGGGGTGGCCAACACATACCCCGACGTTCAGGTCCCGTTAGAAGGAAGAGAGGTCGCTGTTGAGGAAGGTTTTTTTTTTTGGCCGGCATGCGAGGAGGGGTGTGGATCGGGCAGGTAGAAATCGTGTGCCGACCATCGCGTGAGGCAGTCGGGTGTGCGTGCGTGCGTGTTTGTGCGTGTGTTTGTGAGCGCGCGCGTTCGTGCGCGCCGAGGGGTTGAAGGGTCTTGCGGCACGCCTTGCGAGAAGATGCTTTTGTCCGCGGAGGGTGGGTTAGCGGTAGCTGCTGCCACGCCT
>NQII01007182.1:34172-73383 GCA_002778355.1 Clitarchus hookeri
AGTGCCGTTGTGCACCTGTCGACTGGCGAGTACCGTTATACGTATCTTTCCTTCGTTCTCCTCCACCCGGGAAACGTTTCGCAAATTTTGTCACCGTCCACTGCTTGCAGCCGCGTTCAAAAAGAAAAAAATGCGTTACGCTGTAAAGCCGTTTCACACAGAAGGCTCCCGCCAGCCTGCATCATTTTTCTCATTTCTTGGCGGAAGAAACGAGGATGCTGTAAGGGTTAATTAAACTGGCACGCGCTACAAGAGCACCATCGGTGCTACGCGCAGGGCCCTGAACTGCCATGAGGTGTTCTCGTAGTGATGCGTGCACCTATGGGACTTTCAGCTGTGACCCTACTATTTTATTTATGAAAAGTCTTAAGCAAAGTTCATAACAGGCTATCGTAGTTCGGCTCGTGTCCGATTTGAATGTTTTAAAATACCGAAGTCTAAAAAAGCAGTTTTTGTCCATATAGCAGGGCTCCAAAACAATGTTTACTGCATGCGTGTTAACTTTGAAGTACCATTCTTTCCTCGTCTTGGGTATGTCTTTTCGTAAGTGAACAAACTGGGGACGCATTTAATAGTTTAGTTTTAAAAAAAACCAGGATTTCGAACACGCTGCAACGCAGTTCAAGCGCGAGACAGGTGGAACCCATAAGGCTTCCGCCTGTAAAAAATACATGAATATTTTTTCCGCGTTTGAAGCCGAGAAGCACGGAAGCAATAACTGCGACATTGCCACGCGCCAGTTCAGAGCCTTGCGCGCTGTGTTCTCGTACTACGTGTATATACCTATGGGACTTTCAGCAGCGACCCTATACTTAGTCAGATACTTTGCTGGTACGACATTTTTAGAAGTAGCAGTTATTTGCCAGTCGTAGTATTTGGATTACAAAAATGCCAAAAAAAATCAGCAGCTTTTATTACAATGATATTATTGCGTACAGAACATCGAATGTCGCTTGTACAGCCAATGATGGCCATCCAAAAATTCAAATATCTCCTTGTGCTGTGCTGCTCAGAAAAAATATACATTCATGTGGAAGAAGGTGATAGAATTTATCTGTTTGCTGGATCCACAAACTTGAAGCCTTTGAGAATATCATTCTTTGTGCAATTCACATTTGTAGCTTAAAAAACGTGTTCAGTTATGTAATTTGGTTTTTATTTATTGCAGCAGTAAGCCAAACCATGGAGTGAGTTTATTGATTACGTTGAAGAGTTTCATAGAATTTCATTTCATTTAAGAAAAGTTATTTTTTGTGGCAAAATAGATTTCTTTGAAAAGATTAGTTTTGTTAACTTTTTTTGATGGGTAATGGATTTGGGCCACATCAGTCGCACTCAGTATTGTTGTTATGTAATAGAAATAATGAATTAAAGTGGTATGAAGTAAATAGAGTGAATGAGTGAAGAGATTTTGGTGGCTCGTCTACATCTAGACGAACCGGGTTCGGTTCCCGACGGGCTCACCCCCAGATTTTCGCATGTGGGAATCGTGCCGGACGATGCCGCTGGTCGGCGGGTTTTCTCGGGGATCTCGATTCCCCGGTCGTTACATTCTGGCGCTGCCCCATTCTCACCTTGCTTCGCCCTCATCGGCTCTCAAGACCTCGACGTTGAGAGCCGCCCAAATCTCTCCACTCCTCTCCAGTCATGGTTACATTTACTCGGAACTTGCAATCGCAATCACTCCTTGTTCATAGTAAACTGGTTCTGTGAGTACATCAGAACGACTTTTCTCCTGTTTCTGGCTCCGATTGGCAGCTGCGAAGTAAATAAGTTGTGTTATCAAGAAGGCTGGAATATACGGGATTTTCTACAGATCGTGGCTACATTAGTTTAATCTACAAAATAACTTACTATGAAATTAAGAACTGTATTTTCTGTCATAATTACATAAGTTTTTCAAATAATTAGAACAGTTTTAGATTTGTTTACAGTTGCCGTAATATAATGTAAATTTTTGTCCTGGGTTTATAATTTTCGAATTAAATGACATCTAGGTATGTTGGGTATTATATAGTGTAAACACGTACTTTCTTGACATTACATTTTTTCAAATATTTTTACTCTACAGTCAACATTTCGATGTATTGTTACGAAAGCTGAACAAAAAACTGTGGACAGCATCCGAACTGAAACCTGGCCAAACCGGAAATTACCCAAAACGAAATGCTCAATTCAAACACGCCCTGAAGTCCACAAGTTTTTGGAAAGCTGTAATGAGAAAAGCAATAAAGGACAATGTTTTTTAACAGTGTTTGCAATCTCCACGAGCACGATCTAATATCTTGCTGAAGTGATGCATTTCTCTTGAACGGTTTCTAATGCTGTGGCGCTGTGAATTTTACACTCCAAGCTACTGAAACACGTTCTCATATGTAACTACATTATGCCAAACATATGACATATTGAGTTCTGTGCATATTTACTGGAAATAAATGCGATCTTGAAGTGACAAGCTTATATTTTCGAATGCATGGCCAAGAGTTGTGTTTGTCTCTGTGTTCCCATTTACAACCGGGGCCGCGGTTGCTTAGCGGTTAGGCTGCTCGCCCCCCACCACGGCGAACCGAGTTCAATTCCCGGTCGGGTCACTCCCGGATTTTCGCACGTGGGAGTCGTGCCATGCGATGCCGCTGGTTGGCGGGTTTTCTCGGGGATCTCCCGTTTCCCCTGCCCTTTTATTTCGGCGCTCCACCATACTAATTTTAATTACCCTCGTCGGCTCTCAAGACCTCGCTGTTAATAGCAGCCCAAATCTCTTCACTCACTCACCCATTTACAGCCGTTGATTGTTTCTCACAACAACGGATACGCTTACCATACTGCGCTACTATCATTACTGGCTGGTTCTCTGCCAGTACAATAAAATCTTCTTTCTCGCGTAAAATAATATACAATCTATCCTATTCATTCCAGAAATTTACACTTTTAGTATCCTTGTACTAATGTTAAGGCGGAGAGAGCCATATGAAAGCTGCTGGTGAAATGATATTTCTTCGACCGTGTCCTCAAAGAATGCGGATGTCCTTGTGTCACAGCAGACTCCATACAACTGAGTTAAGTTCATGCGACTTAATATAACGCCGGCAGCACTCAAAAGTGTTAAAGGGCAGGCAGGTTCAGCTAAGTCCTGTGCATATGGATTCACCAAAGAAGTCTCTATAATGCGTGGCAAATAACTTCGTGGCAAACAGTGCCAATAATTTTAAAACCACACATACTTACCAAAAATTGGTTAAATAATAAGCAATTTTTGGAATGTTGTAACTGATTTGGTAATGCACGCTAAACTGACATTTTTGCAGCATTTAGTAGATATTTTAATGTAATATAAGAAAAAAGCTACTACTTTTAATTTTAGTTAATAAGGAATTGCGAAAAGTTTCGCTCAAGCGTAGAACTTAGAGCAGATGAGAGCTTCACTGAAGTTCCTCAAAATAATAAAGTTCTGACATGCCTCCTAGCATTACATGACTTCAAAAATTTAAATTATTTTTCAAGAATGGGGAAAAGATCCTTAAACCACTTTAAATAAATTTTGAGCTCGAAAAAAAACAATTGCTGGATTTTTTTTGCACCATAATGACTCGATCCGGCCCACCGTGCGCTGTAACGTTGTGCAATTCATGGCAGATTCGCGCAGTCAATCGGCGAATAGGTACAGTCACGTCAAAGGAACCGCAACGTCATTTCGCTTCTGTGTGCTTATCTGCTCTGTGGTTGTTACGGAGCCTGCATTTTGTTGCATGTTTATGGCCGTCTTAGAGTTCTTGAGGTGTTGTGAACGGGCGGACTTATTGCAGAAGTGACGTAGACACACGAGGCTCTGAATTCTAGCTTGTCCCGGAATAAAAACTAGAATTTTTCAGGTATCTACCCCAATTACACACGTGAAACTTATGTATTTGGTTATGGTGCCTGTGGCGCAGGGGCATAGCCCGTAAACGGTAGTTGGGGGGGGGGATATATTGGGACATATCTCTCCCACCCCCAAAATCAAAATAAAATATTCAAAAATAAAATGTAAAATAATTGGAGCTTTCATTTTTTAAAATATAAGATATTTGTGGTCGCCCTTGAACATGAAGGATGTTTATATCATTTTGTGGTTCCATCTCTGTATATTATTCCACTGATTGTAAATAACATTTTGAAATAAGCATTAGTAAACCGATATTTTTAATTTTTGTCACACATGAAAAATTTGCAATCCGCCTTGAACACGAAGGAGGTTTGAAGCATTTTGTTGATCGGTCACTGTATATTAGCCCGTTGGTTCTAAATAATATTTAGAACTAATAATTTTTTGTTTTATAGCTTTCATAACATCAGTTTTTCCAAAAAATTAACATTTATAATTCCCCCTCCCCTTATTTACAGAATTAAATTCCGGGCAACGTCCCTGCATGGCTCGATGTTTAACAGTAACACCAACCGGCAGGGTGTCTAGACTTTGAACATGCTATACCACACTTGGCACATTATCGCTAACTGGCGCCAGCAGACACACTTAAGATGTTTCAGCAATAGGCAATCCTGAAAGAGACTACTGCGTGTGACATCGCCCGAGAAGGACTATGTTCTTACGCATTCCATCAGAGTGGGTATTGTGTATGATTGGTTACTGCATCGGTTGGGCTGCCGGCTGACGAGTGCTAAGCCAGGCGTTGATTGTTGGACGGTGAGCCAACAATTTTCTGGCCAGGTACGCCATTTTGGTGGCATGTGAGGTTTCAGACCCTATTTAATTTACGGTTTCAGATGTTGCCAACAACAAATGTTATTATACGTGCTGTAGTAAAGTCGACGCAACACTAGTTTCGTTGTCACAACCAATGAGCTTGTTCGGCTACAGTTGTACAAGCCAATCATGACCTAGACCAGTAAGGCGGTTTGTGAATCATTGGTAAGATCATTGGTCATTGAGCTTCGCAGTGTGCAGCACGGACCAAAAATGATCTTTACGTGCGTTATGTGCTCAATTGTGCACACTGGACGTGAATTGTTTAAATACTCTGCGACAGTATAGTTTCCGATGTATTGTGGAGCAATAGGCCGGTGAGGGTTTGGCGAGAAGGGGGGGGGGATCTTCTGATAACCTCTTCACCGTTAACCAGCTTTACTTGGCAATGAACAGGAATTTTCGCGAATTCATTTGAGGACAAGCTAGACTAGAAACCCATGTACATCATCTGCCTTTCTTTTCAACTGGATCGCAGATCGTTAGCCACGCCCTGAACGTATTTGAGCCAGTAACCTAGTCTGGGGGTAAAACTGGTGCATCAGCCAATGGACAACTCACGGAGGCTCGAGAACACAAAGGGCTGTGGAGTCTAGCTTGTTTACTTCACGAGTCTGCGAAGCTACCGGGTCTCTAGTAATGGGATAAGGAGTACCAAATATAAGATCATTTCAGAACACTTGAACACCTTGAACAGCAGTGGTCTGAAAGTGTGTGAGAGAGAGAGAGAGAGATGGTGATGCGAGATGGTAGTGTATCACAGCGGTGGCGCGATGGCTTGCACCATTTCCCACGAACAGTGGACCAACCCGTGCATGTCCAATCCACGGACTGCGGTGTGAGATCCAGGGACGGTATCAAAAAAAAAAAAAGAAGGAAGAGGAAAGAAAGAGAAAAAGGGTACAAAAGGAAGAGGAGAAGCCCACGGCCGCAGCGGCGTCGCAATTACACGCGTGACGTGACATACAAGTTGTAGCTCCGTCGCTCGGTCATCTTACACGCCGGAGCGCAGCCGGGAACTACAGTGCATAGATCGACCTGCCACGATTCAAGCTGTAGCATTCTGCCCGCCGCAAAGTGTCCAGGCGGAAGGGCTCCGGCATAATTGACAATACTTGCGGTAGCGCACAGCATTCACAGAGACCTGCGAAATTCGCGTTATTATTTCGGGACACGTTAAACTTAAAAAAATGGGTACTTTTGCAATAAGTTGTTCATTGGACCATACTTTACACGGCACGCTCTGGGTGACTCTGCGCCAATAAATTAACACTTCTCATGGGTGTGCCCCAATCACTTGCAGTTCAGTTAGAAAAGGCGTGGTCTGACATGTATGCAGCAGCAAATAGAAAAACGATTACCACTTCAGTAAATACAGTACCTACTATGAAATGCAGCCTGATGCCGAACAGTAACGCGAATTTCGCATGCGTCTAAGTATTCGAGAATACGGGAGTGATACAGTCGCTTATACAACCAACTCCCGCTGCACACATCTCCAAAATGACGTCACTGGCCGGCAACATGTCGGAGCTCCTTTTGCCAATCAGTGCCTGGTAAATTCCTCGCCAGCCGGTAGCTCAGCCAGTCAGCAGTAACCAAGGGGGCTGCGGTGGTGTAGTTGTTAGAATGCTTGTCTCCCACCAAGGCGGACCGGATTCGATTCCCAGTGGGGTCACTCCCGGATTTTCGCACGTGGGAATCGTGCCGGGCGATGCCACTGGTAGGCGGGTTTTCTCGGGCATCTCCCGTTTCCCCCACCCGTTCATTCCGGCGCTTCTCCATACTCACCTTGCTTCACACTCGTCGACTCTCAAGACCTCGTTTTTAAGAGCCACCCAAATCTTCTCATTCATTCACTCACTCACTCACTCACGCAGTAACAAATCAGTAGGGACACCAGAATTTTGCGAAAATATTTCATGACTAGTAGTATTTCATAATCCTTTATCTCAGATCCGCTTTTGTGACTGGGTGATTTCCGCGAATCACAGACATACACTATCGAGGTTACCCAATCATGATTGACTAGTAAAGTAAGAAAATGTCTTCTCACAAAGCACGCCGCCAATAAGCATAAGAAAACTGCCGATCTGCGCGTAAGGTGTTGAAGTCTAGTATGTGCGGAAATCTTTTCGCGAAATCAATGTGTCCCTACCAATCAGCAAGGAAAGTGAAATTTCGCGAATTCGTTTAAGGATAAACTAGACAGACGTAAACATATGCACATTTCTGCTATGCTTGCAATTTGATCACAGTTCCATTCGACGCGCCCAGGTGAACTCTGAGCCGATAAAAAGTCTGCAAGAAACAAGCACCGAATCCCGTGCCACCTGGTCTGAGGTAAAACTGGCTAAATACTGAGCAAGCAGCCGAGGAACAGAAAGCTTCTACTCTAAAATAGATACGAACGTGGAGCCAAGCCTGCACAGGTAGTTTAAAACTAGAAATTGTCCTGTCTCTAGTAATCGGACACAAGGTCCGCTCCCAGAGTCTCGCGTTGCCAGTCAGCGAATTGGTAAGCTGACATCAAAGAGACCGCCACGACATCAAAGGGAGCGCCACATTTTGCTTCTGTATGTTTACATATTCGTGGGTGTATTTCGATCATAGACTAAATATAAGGTGGACCGCTTATTCGTCTTCTGCGCATGTACCCAGCATTGACCTACCCCAATCACACACAACTGTCAAAGTCATATGGTCAGCAATGATAAACGTGTTAGTTTATATTTTATTTTTTAACACTTTGAGTGCGCTACAAGTTTACTGACAATTAAGGCAAGCTAGAATAAAATAACCTATATTCACGATTGCATGACCACCGGTTCTGTTGGTCTCTGCATTCTAATTCACAACTCTCCTATTGGTTCACCCAACACCGGACACGATTACTATACTGTACAAAGTTCATGACTGGCCAACTCTCTGCCAGTACAATACCGAGTTGAAAGTTCCCGAATAAAATATTCCATCCCACGTAGAATAATATACAAGTAATTCTCTTCATTTGAGTAATTTATACTTAGAATGCTGCTCACGCAATATTACGTTTCAGAGAACTCTGTGAAAACTGCTGGCGAAATAATATTTCTTCGCCCATGTTTTCAAAGACTGCGGATGTTGTAATGTTACGGAAAACTCCGTACAACTCAGTTAAATTCAGATGACACAACATTACGTCAGCAGCACTCAGAGTGTTAAATGACAGTCACTACTATATTAACAAAATACTTCTACTAATTTTAATTCAATCAAACAGCATTAAAAATTGCTCAGGGGAAGTATACGTACATCTCGAATCACTTGTTTATAAAACCGTGTTCTAACCTCAAATCCAATAGACGCCGTTTTTGCTAGCCGTATTGGCAGAAAACCAGATCAATGTTGGGACACGGAAACTGGTTGTGCACAGCCAGCGAGATCGGTCTACCTCATCTTTAGTCTGTAGTTTCGACTCACAATACGTTAGCCAATGGCAGCTGCGACGTCAAATGTACAATTACTGATAACAGTCGGCGCTTTCGGCAGTAAATTCGTTGACACTGTGTGAATTTCGTACTCCAGCGGTCCATATTTACAATTATGTTTAGGGACCCCCGAATTTAAAGAAAATATTTCATGGTGTTTCAAACCCTTTATCTCAGGTCCACTTTCGTGATTGGATGGTTTTCTCATTACGCGTCTTAGGTGTTTGCCCACGAATCACAGACATGCGCCATTGTAGTCACCCAATTGTGATTGGCCAGTGAAGTAAGGAAATGTGTTATCACAAAGACACGCCGCCAATAAGCATGAGAAAACTGCTTATATGCCCGTACGGTATTGAAATGTATTATGCGCCGAAATCTTTCCGTGAAATTAGGCAGTGTCTAAATATATCGCGTTATCATTGGACTAAGTGCTAGACTGTATAGTCTTGTACATACTCAAAGTGCTGTAATTTCTTCATTGGCTGCTGCCAAAGTGTGAAGTCATTTTCCTTGCGACTGAACTGCACGTGATTCAGGCACACAAATATGAAGTGTTGATTCATTGGCGTCTCCCAGGGTGTGTGGACAAAGTATGGCCTAATTACTAGAGCTGTGCAATCGTACATGTGTTTAACCCTTTCCGACCAACTTTAACTTACGGTTTCAGGTGTTACAAACGAAACTTTTCCGATGCGGGCTGTGCCTAAGTCGACACAACACTTCGTTTTGTCGTCACAGCGAATGAGCTGTAGGATTTACGCTCGGCGACAGTTATATGAACTAATTATGATCTAGACCAGTAAGATGGTTTGCGAATAATTTACCCACAGTTAAGATCATTGGTAGGGGCAGTGATATTTCGCGAAAATATTTCAAAACAAGATACAGTCCAAAGCACTTTGATTGGCTAAAAAAAGTTCTGGCCCGTGTTAACAGTTTGCGAACGAATCACGAAGGTTCAGTGTCGGCGTTACATAGTCCTGAGTGGCTTGGTCAAAGACGGACACGGCGCTAGCAGCCAATGGAAGTATAACAGCAGCTGAGGTGTGTACTTATAATTGAAGTATACTGTGTGCTCCGATTTTTACGTGAAAAGTCACTAGCCCTATCGGACGTTAAATCCTGTAAATCTCTTTTTGTGATTCTTTATACGCGTTTGTGTGATGTCAACCAAATACTTCCTGACTGGCTGCCGGCGACAATCATGTCATGCTATTTGTGATGAGCAGTCTTCAACTTCACAAACCACCTGTCAACTATCGCCACCACCAGCAGGTGGTGACCTGGCGTGAAGAGCACCAGCCAATCAGATCTCAGCAGCTGCCTGCACTACTCCCAGGCACCTGTCAGTTCTGCCACAAAGCGAAAATTCGCCCGATTTAACTCATCTCGCCGCTCACTCCCGAAACGCCTTACTTGTACTCCCTCACAGCCAGGGCCGAACTTAGAGACCCAGGGCCCCTAGGCAATTACAGAGTCTGGGCCCCTTTTTTGGTAATTTAACAAAATAACCTATTTTATTTTATTTTTTATTAACGTTTTTTAATCTAGAAAATAGATAAGATGGACAATATATATAGAGTGAATTAAGTCTCTCCTCTTCTGTGGTAGATCTTAAGTAATTCTTAACTCTCTTTAGCGCTGAAAGNGGCACTGCTCACAGTTACTTTTCATTGTTGGATAACAGAATGTGCATCTTCGCAAAGTTGCCCAAACAGATGAGACCGTTTGCAGTGGTAAGTTATTTAACTCTTTGAGCGCAGCACATAATTACCGATAATATAGACAAGCTAAAAGCGAGTCGCCTATATTTACTACTGCGTGAGTATCAGTTATATTGGTGTCTCTATTCCCATTTACAACCGTACTATTGGTTCGCCTAACACCAGACACGCCCACTAAACTGCGCAGCGTTCGTATCTGGCCGGCTCTATGCCAATATAATACTGAGTTGAAGACGCCCCAGTAAAAAAAATCGTTTCCTACGTAGAATAATATACAATCCATTCCGTTCATTTAAGTAACTTACGTATTGAGTGTTGTAGACGTAATATTACGCTGTACTCGTTGCAGAAAACCGTACGAAAACCTCTGGCGAAGTAGCTTTTATTCGACCGTGTCTTCGAAGGATGCGGATGTGGCGATGATACGGCAAACTATGCAGAACAAAGCCACGTGACGTTGTATTAAATAGACAGCGCTCAAAGTTTTAAGCACAAGCTATTAAAATCGAAAGGAAATTATACGTAAAAATATTAAAAGTATGAATAGTAGGAAAGTTTGTCAAACTTTTTCAACTTCCTCAAAGTTCCCTCATGGTGCTGGCTAGTGACGCCTTTATGGTGGCGTGCTGCTGGAGTTTGCAAAATGAGATGTTGTTTCTTAAGTTTCCTGTGTCTAATTATATAGTTTATTAACCAATCAGCTAATAATTTAAATTAAAGATCGGAAACTATAAATAATAATTTATATTAACAAAACTTAGTTTCGTTATAAGATTTACAAATAAAATAAAATCGAAACTAAGTAATTAAGCATGTTGTGAATCCTATTTAGCATCTCCTGCCCAGGAGATTAAAAAATACCAATCACCATAAAAGCAATGAGTTGGTAAGTCACTACGACAACCCAGAAAATCAGCTGTTTTGAGCATGCTTGTGATTTTTGCATTCACGTTGGCAGCACTTGTTGAAACAAGCGCGCGTACGATAAATAAGAAAATGTAAAATTTTCCGTAAAATAGGTTACAAACGTTGCGTTTTAAGAAACCTAAACAGATTAAAAAATATCGCGGGGTTGACACTGTTTACATCGAAAACTTTCACCTTCGACGTTCTTGTACAGTATGTTTCCGCACGCATACAGCAATCTGACCAACCGCGCGTCACTGTAAGCCACAAACTCAGTGCATTCGATACGTGAGTAAAACCACATTGGCTGTTAACGTGTTCGTGAAAATGTGTGCGTTAAGCTTTTTTCTTCTTTTCAACCTCGGCGGCATTAATGCTACTATTTTCGCATCACACTACTGAAATTTTCTTACCCAGCGATATACATGCCTTCCACGTCGCCAATTCAAATCGGCGACGGAATGCACGAGGTGCGTTAATAAAGTATGCCCCGCCTATAAATTGCCACCAATCGATACTGAGAATCGAGACATTGAATGCGCTGTTCCATTGTTTGGTTCAGTAGCTGTCCATTTTGTCGTAGTCTTTGAGTTGAATGTGCCACGAGTGAATAATTTATAAGGACGCCCGAACCCCGCGACAAGTTTTCAAGACCAGTTGTATTTCATGGCAATTTAGCTCAGGTCCACTTTCGTGATTGAACTGTTTCCGTATAACGCGTCTTAGGTGTCTGCCAGCGAATCACAGACCTACACAATCGGAGCTATTCAATTATGATTGGCCAGTCAGGCAATAAAATATCTTCTCACGAGGTCACGCCACCAATAATCATAATAAAACTACTTATATGTTGGTAGCGTACTGAAATCTATCATGTGAGGAAATTTTTTCGTGAAATTAGGGTGTTCCTAGCAATTTAAAATCAGTGCGACAGTAAATAATAGCACCAATAGTTAGGGGCAGTGATATTTCGCGGAAATATTTCGAGACAAGATACAGTCCAAAGCAGCTTCTTTGATTGGCTAAAAAGAAATGTTCTGGCCCATGTTAACCGTTTGCGCACGAATCACGAAGGTTCAGTGTCGGAGTCACTTAGTCCTGAGTGGCTTGGTCAAAGACGGACACGGCACCAGCATCCAATGGAGGTATAACAACAGCTGAGGTGTGAATATAGTATTGAAGTCTACTGTGTGCTGCGATTTTTACGCGGAAAGTCACTGTCCCTACAAATAGTGAAGTTTGCACCGACGCCCGGTTTTTGCTAACCAAGAGCAGTAGAGGAGCTGAGACCAACAGGCAAATTCGTTGAGTTTATGAGCCAAATGTTATGAGCCACCGTGGTGTCTTTTGTTTCAAAAATGGTCGGACAAATTGTCCATGATAAAGAACTTCCTGTAGCCCTGATCTGGCACCAGGTCACTATCATATCTTCACGCATTTAAATAAATTGCTTGCATCGTAACGGCTTAGTGATGGCGATGAACTCGAGAACAGCGTAGGAGGTAGAGTGGTTAGACTGCTCGCCTCCCACCTTGGCGAACTGACCCCGGCCGGGTCACTCCCGGAATTTTCGCATGTGGGAATCGTGCCGGTCGATGCCTTTGGTCGGCGGGTTTTCTCTTCCCCCTCCCCCCAACACCCTTTTTTTCATTCCGGCGCTGCTCTATTCTAACCCTCAACCACCCTAACGGGCTTTCAAGTCCTCGCTAACTCACTTCACTCAAGAACAGCGTGAAGCAATTTGAGAAAAGGGATAAGGAAACTGGTGACACGATACCAGAAGTGTATGGAAGTTAGCGACGACTACGTATAAAAATAAAGCAAATTTGTAAACGCATTTTGGTCATTATAATTCACATTTATTTTAAACAGTTTCCCTTTTATTTCGAAACGGACCTTACTTTAAAAACGCGCCTCGTAGGATAAAGTGCGCTTGCAACCTCCTCAACGACCAGTTTTCTAGTGTCAACAGTGAACAGCTATTTTGCAAGTAAAACTGACAATCTGTGTGGTTTGAACTGTAGATTTTCCCGGTTGTTTACACTAACACATGATTCGAAGATTTATTACATGTCCTCCGAAGACGTGTTAACTTATTTTCCTATAGTGTACACAACTCACAAGAAGTACATATTCGACTGGCGCTGTACACTACCCAATTATTTTCCCTGGGTGTGATTGATTCCTTAAATCATGGTACTATTCTACATCGAAAAAAAAAATGTGGCGGCTACAAAATATGTTTTTGGTAGACACACTAACAAATTTTTTGTAGTGAACACATTTTTTCGTAGTCACTTTTTAATTATTGTGGCCACCAATAATTTTTTTGTGGGGGCTCAAAAATTGCTGTGTTCACCACAAAAAAAGTTTGGTGGGGTGAATACCATCAAAACATTAAAAAAAAAAAATTTCCGTGTAAGATTATATGAATGATTCGTATTACTATAGCTGACCACAATGCTTACTACTCGTTGGTAGAAAAATGGTCTATCAAGGGAAAAGTTGGCTGTTTACTAGCTTTCAACGTAATATATATAAACTTGTCGGAAAAATTTTATTTCACTATTGGCTGCCGTGTGTGTACGAAGCAAACTACCATCCCATTTCTCTGTACCAATGAGAGTTCTGACACTCTAAGACTGCGCCTATATGACTGGCCAGCAAAGTGCCAGTAAACCGAATCAGAAAAGCATAACCCAATCACAAAACGATCGGGATCCTACAGTGTTAAGGAGAATATGTTGGCTCAACAATTTTTTGAGATTTTCCAGTCTCTCTGCTTATTGGCAGACACCCGAATTTTGCGAAAAGATTTTATGACCAGTTGTATTTCATAGCACGTCAGCTCAGATCCACTTTCGTGACTGGATGATTTCCGTGTTACGCGTCTTAGGTGTCTGCCCGCGAATTACAGACTTACATTTTCAGAGCAATCCAATTGTTAATGGCCAGTCAAGTAATACAAATATCTTCTCACAAAACACGCCGCCAATAAGGCTAAGGAAACTGCTGATATGGCTGGAGAGTATTGAAGTCTAGCATGTGCGGAAATCTTTTCGCGAAATTCGGGTGTCACTACTTATTGTAAGAGACATGAAAAATTGATGAGTTTAATGACCTGTGATCTAGACTCTACAGTCTTATGTAATAATATGCCGATATCAACTGCGCGTTTGTTGCCTGCTGTCACAGTGGAAGGCGACGGTTGGGGCAGCGTTCTCCAGGAGGTGTCAAACACCGCGTGGACCAATAACGGAATTTTTATTAACACACGTGTTTTGAATTCTAACTTGTCCCGAAATGAATCCGCGAATTTTTCAGGTCTCAACTTATTGGTCTTGATGATGAAACAAGTGCTGTGTTGACGTAACTACCACAGCACGCATTAAAAAAAATATTATTTGTAACACATAAAATAACAAATTAAAGTGGGCCGGCCTAAGAGAGTTGATGTAACGACTTTTCAGCCACAGTGTGCTGCTATGTGTAGGACGTTGCGTGGAAAGTTGGATGACACTGTTCGATAGCACATTAATTTCTGGGTTCAAGTATTCCAATGGTGTAATTTTTTTTCGTATGCGCTGTACGTGTGTTCGGCACTTGTCTTGGAGCCAGTGAACAACGTTTGTTCAACGATTTCGGCATTAACCAAGGACCGGGCGCTGATGCCTTGCTGTGTACAGGATCGGTCATAAATATGTTCATGTGCGAAGCACCCACGATCGTGGACTCAACAACTGACTGGTTAATGATGATACTGCACACAGTAGGAAACGGGGTTCATGTGTTGGTAGACATGATTTTTTGTCGAGGCTGTATTCCGCAGACTTACACGCAGTTGGTGCTAATGAAATTGAACGCAAGCACATTTATATTGGTCTCGTAACATGCCAGAGCACTACTCTAACGCGTAAAAATCGGAGCACACAGTAGACTTCAATACTATATACACACCTCAGCTGTTATTATACCTCCATTGGCTGCTGGTGGCGTTTCCGTCTTTGACCAAGCCACTCAGGACTAAGTAACTCCGACACTGAACCTTCGTGATTCGTGCGCGAACGGTTAACACGGGCCAGAACATTTTCTAGCGAATCAAAGAAGCTGGACGACCCTAAAGTGCTTTGAACTGTACCTTGTCTCGAAATATTTTCGCGAAATATCACTACCCCTAGTTATAACTGGTTCACATCACTGATCACCGAACATAAAGCCTACAGCTTATTGGTTTTGGTAACGAAACGAGTTCCTTGCTAGTTAAAGTACAACGCCCATAAAAAAATTTCTTCATTTATAACGCCAGAAACCATCAATGTATGTGGAGATGAAATGGTTAAGCAGGTCTCTCAAAAGTGCTCGGTTTACCGTGAACGGCTTATTGATAAGTGCACAGAGGTGGAGAGGAGTATCGGTTTCTTTTATTCGGGCTTGTCCGTTCTCTGGTTGGCTGGGCTGCTGGCTGGCGAACGGCGTCCCGACGTGCAGCTGGCGAGTGACGGCCATTTTTTTTCTAACCTACTCTAAAACTAAGTGTTATATGTTAGTCCGCGGTAGGAACAGGATTATTGCGTCTCAGGGCTAACCCCTTACGCTTACAAGGGAAGGAAAAACATGCAAGGAGACGTGCATCGCGGCAAAGAGGGATTGGGTTTCCCATGGCCGAGTTTGACCATGAAAAACCTCCCTAATGTACTTATAGTTAAACTACATCTAGAAGAGAAAGGGAAAAACCGGCACAGACACCGTAAAAACCCTTTCGACAGTAAAGAATTAAAAATTGTTACATGCATTATGAGATAATGCTACAGGAGAAAGATAGGTGGGTACCATGCTCTATATTAATGGGAGAGGAGAAACTTGTAGAGAGGTGGTTGGGAGTGACGGCCGTTCTCTCCTCCGGCTTGTGCGTCTGCGGTACGAGCGGGCTGTTTCGCCTCTGTATCCTCGAGTTTCCATTGGCGGAGCTGTGTGAAGTTCTCTTCGAGCGTGACTCGCCTCTAAGCATTCCCACGCCTCGCCAATGGTCGCGCGGTTATGCAGGGACGTGGGGAGATAACGGGACCGTCTGGTTTCGGTGGACCACCGAGCCACATGATGCCAAACTCGCGAGAGAGTAGAGACGCGAGAATTTCGCTGACCACTACATCACACGTGGCCCCACCAAATATTTAGAAAGAAATTACATTCTTAATGTGTGTGTGTGTGTGTGTGTTTTTTTATAGCGTAAATGTGAGACTTTCAAATTAAAATATTGATTTGTGTAAGTTTCATAAAGTTAATATAACACACAAGTTTGGTTTCAGCTAAAGTGTGTCTGATTTCTTGGAAANGTGTGTGTTTTTTATAGCGTAAATGTGAGACTTTCAAATTAAAATATTGATTTGTGTAAGTTTCATAAAGTTAATATAACACACAAGTTTGGTTTCAGCTAAAGTGTGTCTGATTTCTTGGAAATCCGACACTTTATGTACCTGCGATAATAGTTTAACTTTTAACTATTTTGACTTTAAATCTTGTTTAACAGGTTAAGACTGAAATACGGGTGAATATAATTCAAAATTAACAATAAAATATTGTCATTACGTTTTCAAGACATGGACATTTATTTCGAGGTGTAACAGAATGCATTAAATTTGTTCAATTTTGAGATTTGGTCAAAATAATTGTATATAAATTTACATTTACTACAAATTATTTTACTAACGTTGTTAAATTTATTTTACACCATTTTCATATTACTTCCAGAGAGTCATGTTTGTGACAAAAAAAAAGCAATACGCTAAAAAATTAGGAATTGGTTTTCTGCTCTTGGACGTTGTCAGGGGCGCTGATCACAAAAAAGGAAAAATTACTTGATATTTGCACGAAACACACTTCAACTTGTAGAAATTATTTGAAAGTTATATTTCCACGCTTAAAATACTTTAGAACGCGTAGTTTCTTGCATAATTTGAGTGGTTTTTNAATTATTTGAAAGTTATATTTCCACGCTTAAAATACTTTAGAACGCGTAGTTTCTTGCATAATTTGAGTGGTTTTTGAAGGGCACCAATAAAATAAACGAAATAATTCAAAGGAAATTTAGCAACGGCGACTGAAAGGTAACGACTTTATTTATGTTTATCCAAATTTGTTTTACAAAAAAATCGTACATTGTCATAAATTCAAAATATGCAAAAATTGCCTTATTTTAAGTGGTTAGTTTTTACTATTTGTACGTCCCAAAAACACTAAAATTGTAATTTGGACTTATTATTATGCAAGGAAATATGCAGTCTAAATAATTTTTTTTGAGGGAATAATACTTGTAAGTGCCGACCTCCCGTGGCGCAGTCGGTTGGTGCCCGCCAGTCTGGGGTGCGGGAGGTTCTGGGTTCGGATCCCAGGTAAGGCATGGGTGTTAGTTTAAGTTAGGTCATAAGCTAGTTTGAAAGCCGTCCACTGATAAGCCTTCAGGCATAACACTGGGGGACGTTAATAGGCCCTTTCCAAAATAAATTTGTTAGTAATGTCTTTAAGTTGAACAGTATTTCGTAAAACTAAGGGCCGCGGTGGCTGAGCAGTTAGATTGCTCGCTNGTTAGTAATGTCTTTAAGTTGAACAGTATTTCGTAAAACTAAGGGCCGCGGTGGCTGAGCAGTTAGATTGCTCGCTTCCCACCAAGGCGAACCGATTTCAATCTCCCGCCGGATCTTCCCTGGTTTTCATAAGTAGGAATCCTACCGGACGCTGCCGCTGGTCTTCGGGTTTTTACAAGGGTCTCCCGTTTCCCCGCCATTGCATTCCAGCGCTGCTCCATTCTCACCTCATTTCATCCTCATCGGCTCTCAAGACCTCGTTGAGAGCCGCCCAAATCTCTCAACTCAACTCAACCCGTAAAAATAGAAGTTAACCCTTCCATGCCCATTGTAGACGATGGTCAAAATGTTGCACAGAAGCGCATATTTNACCCGTAAAAATAGAAGTTAACCCTTCCATGCCCATTGTAGACGATGGTCAAAATGTTGCACAGAAGCGCATATTTGAGCGGTACTGTACTCTACGAGGCCCAGTGCCCAGTTATCTTCCTTGTGGGTAACTCTTTTGTAAACCATGCTAATGTGCTACGTCATAACTGGTTCATATTACTGACCACCAAGCATAAAGACTACAGCTTATTCGTTGTGATAAAGAAACAAGTTGTTTGCCAACTAAAGTACAGTACACATAAAAAGAACTTAATTTGCAACACCAGAAATTATAAATTAATGTAGGAATTAAAGAATTAAGGAAGTTTAGTGGTGACTAGTGCCCTTAAGGTGGCCGCCTGCTAGGCCGCCGAACGGCGTGCAGAGCTCCTCAAGCAGAAAACGTTTAATTAAAAAACCGGCCAACGTATCTGATTGAGGTCTGTTTACGAATAGCATTTAAGAAAGTTTCAGTGCCTCCATTTCTCTCTAAAGCATGTTTTTTTGATAGTGTAAATGGCTCCAAACGGGTGTTTTCAGGGTAATTTTTAGATATGAACATTCCTGTAAAAAACATTAAAAAAAAGAATGGGGACGTGCATAAAATTTTTATTTTTATTATTACGTCATGAAATGGTAGGGTCTCCGCTGAAAGTCTCGTAGGGGCGCGTTATCGACGGCAAGACTGCACACCAGTTATGTGCTTTGCGCGTAGAGGCGATGGGAGAGTTGATGCGCATGTTCCCGGTCGCCCCTATTGCTCCCACGCTTTTAGGCGCCTCGGACGTGCGAAATTCCTTCGACCAGGCGGCCCGGCACGCCTTAACGAAATGCGTGGACTCGGAAAGGCCGGAGATGGCGCGGAAGGCGCGGTGGCTAGAGAGAGAGAGAGAGAGAAAGAGAGGGATAGGGAAAGAAAGAGAGAAAGAGAGAGAAGAAGTGCACCGGTAGTCGGGACGACGGCAAGCGGAGAGCAGTCAGGCAGTTTTTCCGCATTGTATGCAGCCAGCTTGTTAAGTCTTACCGAATCGATATGTGAGGCCTTATTCCCTTCTCCCCCCACCAAACCCCTGCCCTTAACCACGGCTAACGGGGGTGCGGCTACTATTTTTACACCTTTCTCGGAACTCTCCGCAGTCTTCGCTCGCCGCGTGAAATTGGGCGCGCGGCCGCCAGGAGCGCTGGGGGGCTCAATCGCTGACCACCTCCGGCGATAAGCCTCGGTTCTTAATTGCCGTTACATAATCGAAGACTAGCATTTCGCTTTACATATATTTTTCNCCTCCGGCGATAAGCCTCGGTTCTTAATTGCCGTTACATAATCGAAGACTAGCATTTCGCTTTACATATATTTTTCTTTTAGTAAACCATTGATGCACAATACAATTGTAAAGTCAATGTTCAGATAATTTAAAATCAGCTGTGCAATCTTTGTTAATATATGTGTTTCTTGTTATGTAAATCCTTATATATTATCCAGAAATGCATTTTAATAATCTGTTTTAACAAAATATTAAAATTTCATTTCAAAACAAAAATAAATCGCTTGTTTATATTATTCATAAATATCCATTCGTATATTTCCTCTTACGAATGCTACTTCTGTTAGATTCTCGGAAAAATGGCTTCGACCTTAAGTTTCAACTTTTCGAAATCGTAAATTCAAGGGTGCTTGACATTCATTATCTTCGACAGTTCCACTGCGTCGACATGTTGGAAAGCAAACGTAAAGTCAAATGCCAAAGTTTCTAATTGTGTAAGGGTCACATTTTCCGTACATTCTTTGCTTATGTGCTTGCGAGTATACTAAATGCGCCTGAGAATACTAAATTTTGCCAGGAAATATAGAAACCAACTATGCAAGCGCCTAAAGTATAATTTTTTTTTTCCGTATTAAGATTATTCAAATACAAATTATGAAAATGGCGAAACAAAAAATAAAAACATGGGTGGGAGTACTTATGTACCCGCGTTAGAAGTTATACTTCTTTGGCCCTACTAAAATAAAATTTTATTACGTATGCAAATAATTTATATAAGTAGGAAAACGATAAAATGATCGAAGAAAATACATTAAAAACAATAAATAAAGGTTTGATTAAAGAAAATAATTAAATATTTACAAAAATTAACCTCAAATACTTGAAATAAAACGCTTTCAAAATGTTACTATACAATTTTTGTCACTAGCACATTTTTCACGGCACAATGTAAGTAAAATTAATCAGTAAGATATATATGCACAATTAATTACTAATATAAATGAAATGTTTTTCAATTTGCTTATTACATGAACCGATTTTCTGTCGGTTTTAAATATAACCACGTGCTATGTTGTGTACCTTGGGTTTGTATATAGCTCGACGATACGCGCATGCGCGTTGGGTCATATCCCTACCACGTTCACTGTCGAATTTCGTTAAACTGTGCGTGCGCAACTTCCGTTGCACACTAAACGTTTACCCTCAACGAGCCAAAAGAAGTATAACTTAAAAAATCAATTTTTAGAGCTTGCCTTTGCAGTTGCATTAAGAAGTAGCAGAAAGTAAAACGTTACAGTCGTAGTTACATATGTGGGCTTTCGTAGCGTGCAATAAAGTTCGACTGTAACATAGCTGATTTGCACGGGAAAGCGTAGCGACGGAAGAAGTGTACGCCGCCGGTTCAACGCCTTGCGCTACGTGCGAAGAGTAGGGACACCCGAATTTCGCGAAAATATTTCAAGACCAGTTGTACTTCACAAGTCTTTATCTCAGATCCACTCCCGTGATTGGACGGTTCTCGTCTGCTAGCGAATCACAGATCTATGGTGGCGGGTGAACTTAGCGCACGTGTTCTTGTCGCCGGCATGGTTGTGCTTCGAAAGCGAAGGAAAAAAAAAAATTTCGGGTTCAGGTACCGTTAAGCTTGGTACACGATTGAAAGCATGACAATAACCATAGAACATATTCCGGATTTTCGCAAGTGGGGATCGTGCCGGACGATGCCACTGGTTGGCGGGTTTTCTCGGGGATCTCCCGTTTACCCCGCCCCTTTTATTGCGGCGCTGCCCCACACTCACCTCACTTCACCCTCATCGGCTCTCAAGACCTAGATGTTAAGAGCCACCCAAATTTCTTCACTCACTCACTCACTCACTTTTTATTCGTATTAATTATAAATGGAATATTGAAATTTATAAATAAAATAAAAGTAGGATTGCAGTTTAACCAAAAATAAAATACGTGTATGTTAGTAGAAATATAAAACGCTTGTGATGCGTGACGTATTTAGGAAACAACCAAACACTGCCTATAGGATGGTTTTTCAAAGTTTTGATTTAAAATGTGTGAAGTTACCGCGAATAGACCATAGACACACTTCAAATTGTTGAGAGACCCGGAAAATACTCGTTTTATGGCAGCTGGCTAGAAGTTTCAATTTCGTACGTACCCAGGCCGGCATCCCTTGTTTGTTGAATGTTGCCGCAGTGAGGTCATTTCGCACTCTGAAGACAAAACAATCGTAACTCATATAATTGAGTTTTTTGCAATCTGGTGTTGGAAGGAGGATATTATATACTTCTTGTAATTGGAAGACTATCGTAACGTTCTGTTCACTTTTATTGGATGAGTGTAGAGCCGTTGAGGGTGAAGTGAGGTGAATATAGAGCAGCGCCGGAATGCAAGGGTGGTGGAAACGGGAGATCCCTGAGAACACCCGCCGACCAGCGGCATCGTACGGCACGAGTCCCAGTTGCGAAAATGTGGGAGTAGCCCCGCCGGGAATCGAGCCCGTTTCGCCTTGGTGAGAGAACGAGTAGTCTGACCACTACACCACCGCGGCCGCCGTTTCGCGAAAAAACACATGTGTGCCCCTAGCAACGGGCCAACAGAAACTTAGTTATTATTACAAGTTTTAGGTACTCCTCTTGTCATAAATGCCTTGCGTTGAAACACGTGGATTTTTAAAAATAAGTGTATAATTAAAGGAGTAAATATGACGTATTGGGAACTCTCTGTTTCAGTGGGCATTATCTTGGTCCAAGAGGACGCCAGGTCAGACAATAAAACACTCTCTAACAGGCAAGCCAACGAAAAAGCGATTTTGAACAATTTTCTGTATAGGTTATTCACGGTAAAGTGAGCACTTTTGAAAGCCCTCTCATTTGGAATAACGAGTAAATAAATATATTTTATTGTGGTCTTAGACGTTAACTTCCTAGTACGGTGGAATATACACACTTTGTTTATTACTTACATAGCAATATTTATTTAAAAAGGTAGTTAGACGATAAAAAATGCTTGAAAGTAAAAAGTAATTAGCGCTTTAAAAGTGCTCACTTTGCCGTGAACAGCCTACAGGTGCAAATGTCACTGAATCAACAAAATATTCCTCTTTCTTTCAGCTCGTACTTCAAGCACACAGCAGGTTGAATGTACAGAGGTAAAGCTGCCGTTTATGCCACCAAAAAAATACGACACTGGCTAGCGAAATAGCGTGCCATGCGGTAGCCAGTAGAAATAAAACCCGTTCCAAGAGCTTTGCGCAGCCAATCAGCAAATGGGTATGTTTACATGAAAGGAACTGCCTTGCTCTTCGCTTCTATATGCTTGCCAATTCTCAGCTTTAATTATATGTTACTGCATCAATGAAAACGCTTTATATAAATACACAGTCGACAGTCGAATCACATTATTATAACCACCTGCTAGTATCTAGAGTAACCGCTCGCAGCACGGACAGCAGCTAGACGAGATGGCAGTGACGCAGTCAGGTGCTGATATGTCTCTTCGGGTATGGTCTGTTTCATATAAGTTTGCGAGATTCTGACAGTCAGTGAGTGGCAACTTCACGTATAAGAAACAAACAAAGTGCCATTTACTAAATCCTGTATCAGCGGATGCGCGAACGAACAAAAGTTAATATTACGTTTTCTATTCTGGGTGCACTGCCGATGCACATTCGACAAGTAGAAAATACGCAACAAGAAAGAGTTCCTAGATAAATGAATACATTTTATTTTACGTGGTCACAAAACAGTGGTTGTTAGTGTTAAAAACTAAACTTCGTGATAAAGTTGTAATGTATAGATGTTCAAAATGATATGCACAATAAAACGATCCATATCTTAATGAAACGCCACTTCAAAACCTTTTTCATGTCTCCAACCGTACTTTCTTTACGGGCTTGATATTAATTCCAAAAGCATACATAAATATTGCATAATATGGTTGATTTATTTTTTATAATAATTTGACGAAATATATTTCAAATTCGTGTCATTCCGAGCCAATAAGAGAAGTACAATGAACTTAAAAAAAAATGGGAACAAGAGGCAGGCCACGCTGCTATCTGTTGAGCAATGCAAACTGTTCAACCCGCTCTGTCATATGCGCGCATCCTATCCGCTCTTTCCCGAAGCATTACCAGCCAGAAAATAATAGCTTTCATGTGTTATATAACAAATTTACGAACAGATACCAATAGTTTTATTTTTCTGCGAGCTCTGCATCATTTTTAAAATAACATATATTTCGTGTTCAGCGATTTTNAGATACCAATAGTTTTATTTTTCTGCGAGCTCTGCATCATTTTTAAAATAACATATATTTCGTGTTCAGCGATTTTGAGTACTAGTAATTTCTATTCAGCCGGTAATTGTTCGTCTACGTTAATTATACGCCATACTGTTCTCCCGAAACCCCATTTCCTTGTTTCCGTCTTGTTACTATATTGTATTGATTAAACGAAGAAAGTGGGACACGCGTGACTAGTTTTTAAGCAATTCTTACGTTATTTCACGTCACATATTTCTAACTCGAACTGTTTAGTATCAGTAATATCAGAATTATTGCATTGCAATCAATAGTCGTTGGTGAATTGTTGTCAATCAAATTTCCCGAATTACCTTCAGTTCAAGTTATATTAGATATGACGTCCAAATTGTGATAATAGATACAACTACCGTCTCGCAAATGTTGACCCAAATTCGCTGTCTCGGATAAATTAAAAAAGAGTTAGCAAATATTTAATTTTTGCAAGGTTTTATAATTTTTCTTTTATAACCTACTCATTTTTTTANATTAAAAAAGAGTTAGCAAATATTTAATTTTTGCAAGGTTTTATAATTTTTCTTTTATAACCTACTCATTTTTTTAGACAGATGTCAGTCTAAAATATCTTAAAATTTGTTTAACATTACAGTACAATGGCTAGTGGATTAGCTNTTTTTTTAGACAGATGTCAGTCTAAAATATCTTAAAATTTGTTTAACATTACAGTACAATGGCTAGTGGATTAGCTGACAGCGTGTTGATATAAAATACAGCCTCCACTTGACGCACCAGCTGATGGCAAAAGGATTCATAAACGAAAAGTAAACATTGGCGCTACTTTCATCGAACTGTCGAAATCTCGCCAACTTACATGAGACAGACCATATCTGGAGCCATGTTGTCTGCAGTGCGTCCCAAACCTGTTAAAGGATGCGTGGAGGAGGAGAAAGACGGCGAACATGACGATCGAGGTGGTCCCACAGATGTTCAATTGGATTAAGATCGAGGCTGTTTGGTGGCCACGGAAGAATTTCGAAGTCCTGATTGTGCTCGTCCAGCCACGTGCGGACACTTCTAGCCGTGTGGAAAGGCGCATTATCGTGCTGGAAGATCCCATCGTCCCGAGGAAAGACAATCATCATGTACGGGTGGGCGTGATCGCCCAGGATGGATTCACAACCGNCCGAGGAAAGACAATCATCATGTACGGGTGGGCGTGATCGCCCAGGATGGATTCACAACCGAGTCGATCAAGAGTGCTTCCCGCATGGATGATGAGACCTAGAGAATACCGTGGAAACATTCCCCAGACCATAACACTGCCCCCACCGCCTTGTGTTCGTCCAACAATGGATGCAGGGTGTCGGTTCTCCGACGTTTCTTGCCGGACATGCTGACATCCATCCGTTACATGCAGCTGAAAACGTGACTCGTCGGAGAAGGCTACCCGTCGCCAATCAGCAACGGTCCAGTCGCCATACTGTCGAGCAAATTACAGTTGTTTTCGTCGATGCACCTGTGTTAGCATGGGTGCAGTCACCCTCCGTATACTCCGGAGCCCCATTCGCAGAAGGGTTCGCTGAACTGTTGCAGTAGACACGTGTCTGGATGCCCACTGGTTCATTTGGATGGTGAGCTGTTCCACTGTAGCCTGTCAGTTGGCCTTCGGCCTTCACGCACCGTCGTAGTCAACGTTCACCTCGGACATCAATGGTGCGTGGAGCTCCGCAGTTTCCCCGTCGTTTATTCCTAACGGTGCCATTCATGATGCACCTTTACCACAGAGGCACGTGAACGGTTCACAAACGTAGCTGTTTCCGAAATACTGCCCCCCTTGGCCCGAAAACCGATAATCATCCTTTTTTGCAACTCGGTTAAATCGCTTCCCGTACCCTTGACAGCAGGAAGCGCACTGTGTACAGCCAGCCTGTCGCTACACCAGCTCACGTCACGTGCAATACGTCATGGGCTACGCGCTGTAGATGGCACTCCTAGCAGGCGGTCATAATGATGTAATTAGTGTGTGTGTGATTAAGTTCTACTCGACGAACCTCGACTCCACTATTACGTCTATTGTTCCGTGTTAGTTCGCTGTTCGTATTACTATTACTGACAACGGGTAGTTACTGTAGAAAAGTGTTGAGTGACCATGCGACCCGCATGTACGTGTGTTGCCCGAACTGTCTGCACGATTTTTAAACTAATGGATAGATAAGAAAAACTGCTGGGCAAGGGGTAAGGTGAAAGAGGTTGTTTCCCACATAATTTTCGAGTTTTCACTTAGGTTTGTCAAGGGGTATTCATTGCAGAGAACATCAAGTAGTGGGGAACGCAGATCTGCCTGTGCTAAGCACCTGGAAATTGTCCTGGTAGAGATATGGTGCTGTAAGTAGGCTGCCACGTGTCACCGGATGGTGGACAAGAACGAGCCTGGCTCTGTTCGTGCCTATTTGACAATCAAACGGTCCTCTGTTCTGGTGGTCTGTCGGGGTCACTCCTCAACTGTTCTGCCGTGTATTAGGCATATCTACAATTGCGCTTTCCGTCCTATGTCTTAAGACAAGGAAACGCTGATTGGTGCATGTGACCCTCTGACGTCATGGCGGCTGTCGAAGGCCATGCGCTGTCCCAGCCTCCCGTGTCCCAAGTCAAAGCATTCAGAAAACTGAACTTTTGTCCCAAGTTGTGTCCTAAGGTGATATAAGAAGAATTCAGGTACTTTCGCGCGCATTCGTGGAATGTTTACGCTGTAAATGTAAACAATGGAAGTGCAAGGTGAGTTTTCTCAAGAGGAACATCATCAAATGCCAATTAGTGCTGTCTGCGTTCGGCCTGAACTATTTAATATAAAATATGAAACTTTTAAAAATGCAAAGTTCAAAGAAAATGTTTGGGGGTCAGTTGGCGAACTTATCTAAAATAAAACAGTTAGGGCCTATATTATAAAGATATATAAATCTTCAGATCACTAATCCCGCAAACATTAAATTATCAATAATTCAGCAATATCAAAATCACTATGCAACAACAAATAATGTGTAGAGTATACTGCGATCTAGTGTCAGATTCTGAAAGTTCACACTGAAAAAAAAAATTGTTACAGACTACAAAAAACTGTTTGGTTGATGCTTTCCAAGGCAACATTTTGTTGTTGGTAAAAAAAAACAGTACGTGGTGCCCAATGACACGTAGATTGACTAGTGATAAAGCTATTTAGTGTTCACTAACATATTTGTTTATTGAATAAAATGTTTATTGGCTGCCCCAAAATATTTAGTTGGCAGACACAGCATTCATGTTATCCACAGTAAATCATTTTGCTGCGACTTTAAACTACCATTATAAGTCCGAGCGTAGCAGCATACACATTCATGGTTATTGATTTAAATCAAAATCATGTGTGTTTGTTGGGTTTCACTGGTCCACTGGCGAAACTGGCAGAAACGCCGAGCCAAACTCGTTAACACGGTATGTTGCCTCGGGTGAAGAAGTTACCCCTGATCAGAATTCCATTTTCAGAAGTTCCAGGGCCATCAACCCAACATCGATCAACTCGAGAACCGCATTCACCTCAAGTCGTGGACCGCACTTTAAGAATTCAAAGAAATATGAAGTGAAATGCGCGAAGTAGGTTATACACTCAAACATAAACAATTACGCTATACTTAGTATTACTCACCGAAGGTGGTGATTCCCAATTTCAAACCATAAGATAGTAGAAAAAAATACCAAGAAGGACGAAAAAGACTAAATCATTAAATTTCGAAAATCGTCTTAGCGAAACATTTATAAACACCAAAAAAGATAACCTTGTATGTGCTTGCCACTTAAAACATCGCAGAGATTGAAAGGACGATCATCGTGCGGCGCAAAGAACATAAGAAATTATGCATGATTTCATAAGCAATATTATTATTTAATAAAGAAAATATGCTTTGTAGATAAAATAATAATTTGACTTAAAATATTAACTTACCCTTATGATTAATTATAACAATGTGTGCAAAAGAAAGTGCCAACTGACAAGTCATTCTTTATGTTTACAACATTACTAACAAAAGACAATATATATTTTTTTTACAACTTGCAAAATTTTCTGTCACATATTTAACTTAATGGAAACCTGTTCTTTAATTTTATTTTTCACTATGACATATTTGAACTATTTAATACTGACCGCCATGTTAGAGAGACTAGATATATTTAAATGACTTCAAACTTTGCCTGATAGATGGCAGAGGGAAACCAGGAACGAAAAGCTGTGCTTTAAAAGGAAGGAATAAAACTTACCAAACAACATAATTACTATGAAGCAACGCGTGCTAAAAAAATAAAAACGGCACACAGTTGCTATTTTCTTAAATTTCTAAAGCAACCATTGCAAAACACCAAGTTGAAGTTTGAATTTTACGTCGGAAGGTTACACACATACATGCTAAAGACGAGAATACGGCCTTGATAGCAATGGACTCCGAATCACTTGGAAGTGAACCATTGCCAGTTTGGCCTCCTCGCTATGAGCCCCGTTAGGCCACACACGAACACATTAACTTACTATCCCGAGTATATCGTTCACGTCTTACTTGTTGCAGAACATGCGTAATCATGATCATCGCTGTGCAAGCACCTACATAAGCTAGCACCACTAAGGACATCGTCTTTCCTTGGCCAATGCTATTGGTTGCCACTGACACACAAACTATTTTATAATTGGTCGATATCTGCGTTATGGATCTACTGGAACTCTTCCCGCAGGTTCGAAAGTGCCAGTTTTCATAAGATATCCGTAAATGCTTTTCACTCGACAATTTCCCCTTCTGCAACACCTGAAATGAATAATTAATTTTTTCCTTTAATTTGTAAATTCAAGAGTTATAATCAGGTTTTTTTTTATTTGGTATGCGCTGTACTCGTGTTCTGCACTTGTCTTGCAGCTAGTGAACAACCTAATGAGTGCTCGATGATATTGGCATTAACCATTCATGTCAAGGAGATGTAGGAAATCCCAACAAATCAGATTAGCCACAAAGAAGACTGAGCACCTTGTCGTGCCTTGCTGTGTACACTACCGGTTATAAGTATCATTCATATGCAACATATCCGCGATCGTGAACTCGGTGTCTAAACAGGTTAACATTTCCATCCAATGTCTGTAAACCGTACGGGCAACGAGTTCTTAATAATCCCCGAGGTTTAAAAGCTCATGCACTGGTCTCTCCAATTGAATTATTTACTTCGGTAAACGAGGACCATAAAATAGAATATCTGTCCTTCAAAATATATTGTTACACGCGGAATCCCGCACTGGTAGCGGAGACTGTGTCACCTGGTTATGCGTGGTCCGGCTCTGTGGGGATGACCCACCTTGACCCTCTCCTCCCCCCCCAGGCAGATCCACTCTCTACTCCGTCGCCCAGCGGCCTGGTGGTTGACAGCAGACCTGACTGATGTCACAGTACTTCCATCACCCTGCCGGAGGATCAGACGACTTGGGAGGATAAGCAAGTGTAAACTAGTAACTAGAAACCTCAGCGCAACGACCCTCCACAGTAGCTGGAGGGTCAGTAGTCTTTCTGGAAGCCATCTGGCTGAAGTGTGGTAATCAGGAGTAGTCTGGTGTAGCTAGGGACATGAACAGAGAGGACTGACGGACGACGGAGGATACGAGACAACGGCAGACAAGTGTTTCTGCGGTTTCGACGGACGAGAGAGCGTCGTACCAGACTTATTGACGGCTACTGTGCAGGCATCTCAGCTATCTCTAGAAAATTTCGACTGATGGGACCTGGACTGAACTAAGGTGGGACTGTATGAACATGTGATACGGACTTTAATGTAAATAACTGTCAAATATGGACTCATAACTTATACAATAATTCAATAGGTTTTTATACACAGATTATTGGGACTGATTTAATTAATTAGATTGCACTAATTTCTCTTTGTGATTGTGAATTGTATTCATTAAATTGATTAATTGTATATAGCAAGTGATATGCATGTACTGGGAAATATCTAGTCGAGAGTATTTTATCTGCAGTGTTTGTAAATAAATAAATAAATTATTATTAAATATTTTATTTTATTTAGGCCTCCATCACTTAAAGAACCTGGCTAGGCCCACTGACTTCGAGAAAGTGTAACAATATCTTACAGTCGAATAAAACCGCTCAACTATAAAGTNGGCTAGGCCCACTGACTTCGAGAAAGTGTAACAATATCTTACAGTCGAATAAAACCGCTCAACTATAAAGTTCGTCATTGAGCACGATTGCAGTATCTTATTAACACTAGCCACAAGCATGGCTAATGTTATAGGTGCTAAGTGAATCTGGCCACACCCTCCAAAACAGCGGGCCGTTAACATACATCCGTCGGAACAACTGGTGATTTCTGAGTGGTCGACAAAAATTAATACGTGACATAAGCAAAGTGCAACAGCCAATCAAGTGATCGCTTTTTCACAGGCACATTCGCAGGAAGCCTCTTGCAAATAATTATTCCAGTGCCTAATTTGAGGGGCCGCGGTGGTGTACTGATTAAGACTACTCGTCTCCTACCAAGAGGAACCGGGTTCGCTTCCCGGCCGGGTCGCTCTCAAATTTCCACACGTGGGAATCGTGCTGGACGATGCCGCCGGTCGGCGGGTTTTCTCGGTGATCTCCCATTTCCCCCACCTTTTAATTCATCGCTGCTCCATACTCACCTCGCTTCACGCTCATCGGCTCTCAAGACCTCGATGTTAAGAGCCGCCCAAATTTTTTCACTCCCTCACTCATTCACTCACCTAACTTGACTCGGTGTCGAAAGTGTTAATAGCACTCGGCCACCGAAGGTTCAACAGCAAATGTGATATTTATTTATTTGCGTCTCCTGCCACGTACTCGCGTCAAGAGAGCTTAACAACTGGCTGCCGATAGTGTCTGAACTGAAAAAAAGAAGAAGTAACACCGAACAGCAACCAGTTCTAGCATGGCTTTGGACTGCTCCTTGAATGGTCGAAGTTTACGAAAGGAACACGAGCCATCTCTCGCCACTATCACCCAGGTAGCTAATGGTCTACAATGGCCACCCTCTTGTCGACNCGAAAGGAACACGAGCCATCTCTCGCCACTATCACCCAGGTAGCTAATGGTCTACAATGGCCACCCTCTTGTCGACCTGACCCCTTTCAAGCGTTCTCGAAGCGTCACATTTGAAAAAAAAAAAGTGGAGGGGGGGAGGAGGATAAAAATTCTACACTAAAAAAATAACGCGGAACTTTCTCTTTCGTTGCTGACGGTGCAATGACTCAGGTAAAGCGCGTTCTGCATCTAACTTTAAAAACACAAAAAACGAAAGAAAAAAAAACCGGTTGTGCCATTGTAGTTTAGCATTAAACATTATTACCAACTTGTGACAATACAAGCAAAATAAAACAGGAGCCATTCATGGAACAAAACAAATTTTGAATAAGTTCCTGAATACGACGAAATTATAAACACGGAATTATAAACATTCTTAGACAGGTATGAGAATGAACTCAATAAATAAATGAATAAAACGTTTTCTGGATTTTTGTTGCAAAATGTTATTTCCATACAAAATACTAGTGAGAGAGTAGAGATATTTGGGCAGCTCTTAACAGCGAGGTCTTGAGAACTGATGAGGGTGATTGAGATGAGCACGGAGCGGTGCTGGAATGCAAGGGCGGGGGAAACGGGAGATCCCCGAGAAAACCCACCGACCAGTGGCATCGTCCGGCACGATTCCCACATGCGAAAATCCGGGGGGCGACCCCATCGGGAATCGAACCCGGTTCGCCTTGGTGGGAGGCGAGCAGTATAGCCACTGCGCCACCGCGGCCCCGGTATTCCACATAGATAATGTGAATTTCTTCCCATACTTTCTCTTAGGCAATGATAACCATAGTTACTCAGAAATCCCAGTGGTCCAACACTTTTATTTAGTGGTATATATTAACAGGCACAATGTCTGCATGCGCCCAGTAAAGTTGATGACGACTGAGGGAAAGTAGTTCCACGTCTTTAACATTGAACTAAACGTGTAAGGTAAACACTTGTGAATACCAAAATTATTTTGTTTGTTTTGTGCTCTTTTTTAATGCATATAAGTGTAGGAATGAGCAAATTTATGAAATATTTATTTTTCCTATAATTCCACAGTTACACTTCACCGATGCACGAATAAAGTTATCAGACCATTGGCAAAGTTAATTTCGCATGTGGCGGAATAATACACAATGTGCATAGACTTCAACAAGATCTTAAGCATGACTTTCAAAAGTGCTAAATTTTCCGTGAACAGCATATATTAGCATTAATCATACATAAACTATTGTCGGTTCACGACTGGAAGAGACTTTGTTGAAGCCCTGCTAAAGATCTATTATCAAGCGCATTTCATATCCTTCCGCCAAAGGTAAACAAACATTGCCATGTGACTGCCATGTGGCAGCCACATGGCAATGTTTACATGCAATGTTTACATTCCACTGTGTGTGTACATGTGTTCGTACATGCACGTACCAATTATAAAAGTCATGTAGGTATATATTATTAATGGATATTCCACAAGCGTAAAGTTTTTAATCTTGAGAATTTCACACAAAAGAATATGCGATGCCAGCGAAAAGCATTTCATTCTATAAAATCAAAATGCGAGTATTTTGATGAATAGATAGTTGTTGTCTATTTAGAATCGATTGTTAGTGACTTTCGATAAATTCCCGTGCATCGAAGGCAAGATCACCAGTATTGATCGCAATTGCTACAGACGTTAAAATGGCGTGGTGGTAGACTGAGTCGGATGTTTCGCGCAATTGTAAAACGTTATTTAAACATGGTTGTGACGGTTTTAGACAGGATGGCAGAGTTTGCGAGTGAAGTATTCTACGTCTTCGACAATGTGAAAACAATTCTTATGTGCAAATACTGCAACGTAAGAATAGAGTGGCAAAGGAAAGACACGTGCACGAAACACATAAAAACAAAAGGAATAAGTAAAACGAGAAAGTGAGAACAAATTAAAATCATACGTTATTAAAAACCAAATAATAAAGACCGGATATTAGTAAAACAAGACAAAGAAATGAATTATTATAGGTTAAACACGATAATCGCACAAATTCTCTGGCACGTGTGTCAACCACACCCCGCCACAGCAACAACACAAGGAACGAAGGTAAGTAAACAAATGGCGGCGTTACTTTCACCTTGAGTGTGATCATGTGACTATGCAAGAAACGTTGAAATCTAAATACGTTAGCATCACGTCATTAATAATTGGCATAATAAGATACAAGTCTTTTCGACACCCATTTGTAAGTGATAAATTAACAATTACGTTAAAACTTTGGAACTATTTCCTCTATTTATGCTGGCAACCTAACGGCATAACTGTATCTGCGCTCGCCGCTGTTTGTAATGTTATATGCATGTCGCTAACGGCTAGGGTGTTTTTTCAAAGGTTGATTTTCAAAAGTTTCTTCCAGTCGTGAACCGACTATAGAGGACGTTATGGTTTTTTATTTTATGCTGGGAATAGGGAAAGTTTATGCTTTCATATTTAGACGAGGGAAGGGTTGTATTTACTAAAGTTATTAGTAAAGATTGAACAGAGATTAATTTATTATTATAAATTATAATTAATTCCATTTATTGGCAAGGGAGGTCCTAATAAAACCCAATATATGACTAACCTGAATGATACTGTCGACGTAGGCTGATTGTTGTGTCGGAAAGCGACAAGCGGCAAGCCAAGCTGCATCTTGAGTACTTCATCTCGGCGTGGATCCACAGAAGACAGACTCCGTACAAAGTGTTGCAAAATATTATGCAGTTTCTGGGGGCGTGATTGTCCCAAATACCGTGCCGCCGGGAGATGGGATACACTGGCACTATGCTATGTTTTAAAATCCGTAACGTGTTTTGGATATCCGCCTGTCCTGGTTACCGACGCGATGCTGCAGTTCACTAGACTCGTCCACCTTCACTGACTCATAACTAGGGGCAGCGATATTTCGCGAAAATATTTCGAGACAAGATACAGTCCAAAGAAATGTAGGGGCGTCCAGCTTCTTTGATAGGCTAAAAAATGTTCTGGCCCGCGTTAACCGTTTGCGCACGAATCACCAAGGTTCGGTGTCGGAGTTACTTAGTTCTAATGGCTTGGTCAAAGACGGACACGGCACCAGCAGCCAATGGTCGTATAACAACAGCTGAGGTGTATATATAGTATTAAAGTCTACTGTGTGCTCCGATTTTTACGCAAAAAGTCACTGTCCCTACTAATTACATTGATGGCTAAATTTCACTGAATAATTTTTTATTTCCACTGAATGTCGAAAATTCCTCCATAAGTCACTTTTCCCCATTTCACTGAATGTCGAAAATTCCTCCATAAGTCACTTTTCCCCATTTCATTTGCTTGAATTTCCAGTTGGCAGTGGCTCATGAACTGACTTTCAGTGACTGTTATTTCACTGAGTGATATCACTGATACGGGCTTAGAGTGCATGTCACCTTCTGGCAAGCAGGGCTGGACAAGGGTGTAAACTCTTCGCCAATGTAGGAAACTTTCGCAAATTAGATAAGTTTACTCACAAAAAAAAAGGCGCTCGAAACAGCGGGAACTGGTTCATCACTGTGCACAGTACCGGCCGTGGGTAGTGAAAACCGATTTCAGTGAAAAGCGTTTTTGCCTGGTTGCATTTAAGAATACTCAAGCACAGATTTTCGTTCACGTTTGGGTGGTTTTAACCGCTACGCCTCTCAGTTGCCTGCCCACGAATCACAGACGTCCAGCACCGGAGAATCATAGTTCTGATTGGCCAAGTCTCCGAATGTTCTCACAAAGACACGCGGCCAATAGCCCAAAGAAACCTGCAAGTGTGCTCAAAGGATTTTTAAATCTAGCATGTATGATGCTCTTTCGTGAAAATGAGGCGTCCATATAATCATAAAGCTTGATTCACATTTACACCCATCACGTTGAACAGACCACAGAGTAAATATGAGGTAGGCCGATCTCGCTGGGCTTCGCACAACCAATCTCCATGTCCCAAAATTGAACAGCTTTTCTGCCAACACGACTAGCAAAAATTGCGTCGATTGGATTTGAGGTTAGAACACTGTTTGTTAGACAAGGGCTTTGAGATGATTGTATACTTCCTCTTACCAATTTTTAATGCTGTTTGATTAAATTCAAATCGGTTAGAGTATGTTATTCACATAAACGTGATTGTCTATTGAAAATTAAGACAGGTTTTAACAAACACGTTCATCACTGTTGACCACGTGACTTGACAGTTGAGTTCCTTTGGGGTAGATCAACGTTCGGTACATGCGCAGAAGACTTATAAGCGGTCTACCTCATCTATAGCCTATAAGGAACAGACAGATCGGACAGAACATACACTGGGAAAAATAATAGGTTTGTAGGAATCAACTAGACTGTTATGGGTTGATGGCACAATCTAAATATTGGTACCATAGTACCATGTTACTTTTATTCCTGCCTGTGATCGTATCTTGCTCTAGTACACATAGTTGCTACAGCACATCACTGTGTCCCTACTACCAAACAGATAGAACGTCCGACAGAAAAACAAAAACCCTGCTAAAGTTCTACTTCCAGGATATTCCCCCTCCTCATGCCAACAAAACTTAAGGCTCCCGCCTACCAGCAGCTGTTTCCCCGCGTTTGAGGCCGAAAGGTGCAGGAGCGATAAGGGCGACACTGCCTCCCTCATCAAGTGCGCCATCGTCGCTAAGCGCAAGGCTGTGAACTGGCGTGCAGTGTTCTAGCCGCACTGCGTGCGCGTATGAGACTTTCCAGCAGTGACCCTAATATTTTCACGTTGGGAAGTCTGCAGGAAGGTTCACTACAGGGCCCTTGAGTAATTTTGTATGTACCTGATGTTGAGATACGATGCTTTGAAAAAGCAGTTTCTAGCAATTTTTGAGTACTCGAAAATGGTGTTTCCATTGTACGTGACGTCTTGAAATCACTCAACAGCCCTCGTATGAAGCATGTGTTCTTTTCGTAGAACAGCACATTTGAGGCACGTTGGGTAGTTTCGTGTAAAAACGTGCATTTCGAACAGGCTGCAATGCATTTCAAGCGCCAGGTAGGCGGAGGCCTTAACCGAGTATAGAAAATTACACCAAAGGGACAGCGCACCGCATTCACCCGTATAAAGTTTTTTATGCTGGCACGAGTATAAAACGTTCGTTATACATAACATATTTAGGAAACAATAAAGTACCTTATACATAGGGTGATTTTTCAAAGGTTTGATTGAAAAAGTGTGAAGAATCTGCGAATGGACGTCACCTGACATACCCTATAATGCTGATATTTTTTTTTTAACTCTTTAGTTACCGTGTCCTTTATATAGGACGTTGCGAAGGAAAACAGTGTTCAAGGCAGAATGANCAATCTGCGAATGGACGTCACCTGACATACCCTATAATGCTGATATTTTTTTTTTTAACTCTTTAGTTACCGTGTCCTTTATATAGGACGTTGCGAAGGAAAACAGTGTTCAAGGCAGAATGAATTCGTTGTTGAAACTATTTCTCAGTCTCATACAAGGCTGTTGCCAATAACATCGCACACAAACATCTTTTTTTGTTCCCGTCGTATACTAGTAGCCTACTAGTTACTAGAACAGTTATAAACAAAACATTCTGTTCGTTGCAACACCTAAAATTATAATTTTCTGTGTTATTGAAAGGGTTAAAGATGTTGTCGTTTTGGGNACATTCTGTTCGTTGCAACACCTAAAATTATAATTTTCTGTGTTATTGAAAGGGTTAAAGATGTTGTCGTTTTGGGTCATGGTTGACAATGGCTCAGTACGCAAAAATTACATTTTTTAAATTTGTCATTTATATTTCTAAATCACGTACGCANCATGGTTGACAATGGCTCAGTACGCAAAAATTACATTTTTTAAATTTGTCATTTATATTTCTAAATCACGTACGCATGTGTCGGGTAAACAGTAGGGATATTTCGCCCCAAAAATAGGGGAAGTGGTTATACAAACTATGTGTGTGTTTGCAGATGTTAAAATTTCCTTTAGTGACTTTTTTGAAGTGTGCTGCCAATTACTATAGCGTGAACAATGATGTAATAATAACCGTGTGTCCACTGAAATTCCATTTTGGAATCCTCTGACTTTTCCCTGTTTTCCAGGCAGAATCCTACAATTTCCCTTACCTATTTTCAAGACTACTGAAATTTCATGACCATAATTTTTCACCACTGATAGAACAAATACGTTGTCAGTGAAGTTTAATTAAATTACACTGTAACAATTTAAGTAAGCATATCTGAAATGTTTAAATTAATATAATCATGATTATATTATCCTTTATTCACACAACTAACAACTTTTGCAGGGTAGTAATTATTTACATTTTCCCTGACCCAGGCGAAAAATCCCTGACATTTCCTTATCACATGAAATTTCCCGACTTTTCCCTGTTTTCGCAGTGGGCGGACATCCTGAATAAGGAAATATTACCATTGACCCGTTATTTTGTAATACTTCTTTTCATGCTCACGCATGTTATATTTAACACATTCTGGAGAGGATCTAGACTTTCGTTGGTGGCGTGGTGAGGGGGTTAATTTTCTCATTGTTCAGACGCAGGTCTCTAGACTTTATAGAGTCATGGCATAGGGATGGTGCACTGTCTGATACAAATTTTAGGAAATATATTTAATTCATCAAATGACATTGGCAAATTTAACAATTATGATGTTATATCAGTTCAGTTTTAAAACATTCACAGGACACTTTCAAGTCAAAGTGAGGATTTTGGTAAGGCCCCCGCCCCTCCCCTGTGACGCCCACCACCCTGTATTCGCCTCCGAACACACGTGTCTTAATAGTAATGCCTTTTTATATGATGATTTAATAAATAAATACAAAAATTTCTCTGAATTAAGTCACCATAAATTAAATTTACTTTTGTTGGTACAATGACGAAGAAACGTAGAAATAATCAGGTCCAAAGCTCGAGTCATTCATTCGCAGTGGTGCAAAATGTCAGACGAATTTGTCTACCTTTAATTTCCAAGTGGCGAACTGGTTGGTAAATCGGGTGAAATTTTGACGAGTTTTTTTTTNACGAATTTGTCTACCTTTAATTTCCAAGTGGCGAACTGGTTGGTAAATCGGGTGAAATTTTGACGAGTTTTTTTTTTGTAGTATTCAGCTGGTAGTTCCTGCTTGTGAGCAATGCGCGGCGCGCGAGAAAAATTTGATGTAGAATAGTGCTTGTCCTTACAGTGCGAGTGTGGCCAAATAATAATACACTTAATAAAACTGTAGCTAGAGGTTGATTAAAGATGGTTCAGTGGATTAAACTACATTAATTCTTATATTGCCATCTTTGCGTTTCTAGATACGGTTTTTGTACCTAATACTTATGTACTTGTTTAGTTGCATGTTCCTTCGCACTAAAGCTTTAGTAAAATTTCAGCCAAAAAACTAACGAACTATGGCATTTGATATTAAAACGACGCAGATTTCAACGCACGAGTAATGTGGAAATAAGTAGCTAGGTAAGCAAACTCATAAATAGTAAACGAAAAAACAAAAGTTAATACATAAACGTATAGCTGCCTGAACTGTCTTGCGCGTTCGGGTTTTGAACATGTTATTCATTACCGAATTAATTTTGATATTGTTACAGCTTAATTAGAGAAAATGTCATGTTTGGGATATAAAAAAATACTGCCATTCTTGTAGGGCTGACAAACTTCATGCTAGAAACAGTAAAAAAAAATAAAAAATTCTCGCGTGCGCGATGGCCAAGAGGGATGAGAAGGGGAGAAAAAACCCCTTCACTTCGGTAATGACGATCGCATACCTGAATCTTACGGAGGGGTGGAATGTTTCACGGACTGAGGGGAAGCGTAGGGGAAGTGTAAGTAAAGTCTCCCTCCCCTTTTCATCGACGTCATTATCTAAGAACCGTAAAGGAGGGGAGGCTAAGGTCCGGAGGAGAAAAACACGTGCGACGACGGCTGAAGGAGGGGGGACGCGCGCGCCAGATCCAAACTTGGTCTTGCTTTCGCCCTCCGTTCGTACGTTGTCGGTCGGTTCCTCGTCTTGGTCGGTGATCGATAGACGCGGTTTTGCACATCGTGGACGCACACACGCGCTTGTCTTCGGGCCGACGTTTGACCACGTCTCGGGGCGGCGTGGTGCTTTGCCTTTACCGTGTTTCTCGCGTGGGAGAAAGAGGGTTCTCCCTCTCTTGTATCACTCCTTCGCTTCCCCTACATCTTCCTCCCCTTCTTCCCTCCTGCGGGGAACTCCTTGGGAAGATCGCGGGCCTCCCTTCCCCTCCCTGGAGAACAATTCCCCTCCACTTCTTAGCTGCCGGCTCCACCTACTCCCGTGTTCTCGTCGGCGGGGTAGGGGAAAGGAAACAGAGCAAGTGCAACAGAAACCCGTGGTGCGTGCTAGAGGTAAGATGTCTGTGGCGACGTCGTCAGTGATTCTGGTGGCGCGATCTTCCCTGCTCGCCGGGCCGACTTCGCAGGGTAAAATAATTTTTTAAATACATATTAGTGAATCGTCTAATGGAGTACTGCGTGTGACGCCAACAATGGTTCTTCGCCACTTGAAAACAACGTGATTGGACCACAGTTTCCCTTCACCCCTCCAAACCGGTCTCCTCTTACACTTCGGGATCGGGATGTGCACTGGAATTCTTTACAAAATCGCCAGATCGTGTGTTTACCACGTGGACTTTATTTTCTAACCCCGCATCGATAGGCCCTATTCCACAGTGCCAGCGTTCTCGAGTGGTTCAAATAATTTTTCTACACGTGACGTGGTCAATTAAAAAAAAAG
>NQII01007182.1:73430-99225 GCA_002778355.1 Clitarchus hookeri
CCGGACGAAATCTCACGGCCTCTAGTTCTCAGAACGTGTGTTTGTGTGTGTGTTGGTGCACGTGCATTGTTGGGACATATGTATTGCCGTCACGCTGTGAACCACGCTACGGTTGTGACGCATGGCATCAGGAGTAAGGATACGTTATGTGAAACGAGGGAGGAGGGTGTGGGTGTAAGCATGTGAATAACAAGGAGTAATTAACCTAACCAATAAAATGTTTGGAATCAAACCTGAGCAACGCATGCAATTTTTGCGTGTTTTGCAAAAACAGGCGCTTGTTTTTCAACCGTACGGAAGTCACGTGAGTTGTAGAAAGTCCATTCATAAGCATTTTATATTATGACTTATGGGTTTTCAATTTTATACCAACTTTATTTTGTTGAGACTTGTTATTCTGTATAACTATAACAAAGCTAAACGTCTGAAAATGTTTGTTTCTAGTAAACATTGGCAGTGTGAAAAGTGTATAATATATAATAGTGTTACATTGTGGTTTCTGCTGTTTTATTTTGTTAATGTCAGGCTCAAAAGTAAGCATAAACGTTCTAAAATTAAATTTGCTCAACAATAAGAATAACAAAAGTCTAACATTATGCATTTATACATGTCATCAAGAAACATACAGTTACTTAAAACATTTTTAAGATGTGTTAACGTTCCTTCTTTGCAGTAAGTACCGCAGTGAAATTTCGGGTGACAAAGGACAAATATCGGTGTATAGTTTATTGCTGAGGCAACGAATACACTACCAATCCTTGTTATATCCTTTAGGTAAATCGTTATAGGGTCTAAAATGTAGACAAATAAATGACATTATGCGATAACTCTGAGCCTGTTTTGTGTCTAGAAATGGTACTAAGACCCTTCTTTAATATTTGTTTTTACTTTTCAAGTATGAGAAATGTTATATTAACATTTGAAGAGTTGATATCATATAGTGGGTTAAAAATTAGGAACAACATTTAAGAATAACAGTTACTTTAATGTCTTATGTTGCACACAAATCACTGTAAACGTGTTTCTAGTTATATTAAAATCTTAGTTACCTCATCTGAATCAATCTGTAGCATATTTGAAAAAACTTCACATTTTTTAAATTAATCATGATAGTAATCAAATAAAAGGTTCCTTCCTAAAAATATATTAATAATACTAAGCAGAAATCCAAATAAACCAGCTAATTAAATGTCTTTGGATTACTGTGTTGCAGGTGAGATAGCATGGAAAAATACTTAAAGACTGTCACCTGGTGGAAGTAATTTATGGAGACAATAAAGGTAAGAAAATTAATTTCGTACGTGTATTTGCAAATGTGAGTGTAAATTCCGTAAATATGTGGTTACTCTGGTATATTTTGGGTAAGATTGGTCGAAATGTTGGACATTAATTAATCTTGTGATTGTTGAAAACAAAGGTTTTTCGATATGTTGCGCTCTGTGAACTAAATTACAAAAACAACAAACCACATTTAATTATTTCTAACAGTTACAAAAGTAAATATACTCAACAAATATTTGGACTGTCACCCGTAATGGCGGAAGAAACCCCGTTTGAATATGTAGTATTCCAAAGTACATCACCAAGAAATGTCTTTCGTCGTTGGGACAACTGTAATTCGTTGTAGCGTTACATTTTGGTGAAGTTAATTAAATGGTAAAGAGCATTTGCGTGAGTGATGCTTATTAAGTTTTCAAGATTTGAGCGATTATTATTTATCATGAAATGAGACATGTGTTGGCAGCACTTCTTGTGTTTACCAACAGGCGGCAACCACGGAACACGTGCGACTGGAAGGAAAAGACGGAACGTGAAATAATGCTTAGTGAATAAAGAAACGTGAAAATATGCTATTATTTTTAATATTTATAAAGGTTTCGCTTTTATTAGCTTTCGTTCTTGATGGGTACATGTATTATATATAGGCTATTCGGTCGCTTAGTGTAATTTCCGCTATTAATTCAAAATGAACATCCGTTTGTCAAGCCATCTGATGTCCTTTGGGTGGAAATTTTTATCACAACTGGACATCTCCCGACGGAGTATGATGCTGTATGTTCACGTTCGCTTGGTAGGCCCAAAGGATGATACGAATGACGCTACTTTTAAATGCGGTTGGTGAATTAACGCTTGGAAGTTACAGTTTCTATAATATCCCGGATGCTCAAAAAATAATCTTAGCATTGTTGACCAAGCAACAATTCACTATACCAACTGATTAAAATTTTAACAAGAATAACTGCAAATGATAACAGTCTGTTATTGTTTTAAAAGTAAATTCGTAATTGTTTATTTACAAACTTTCCCAAAAAAATTATAAATGGTATTTTTGTAGGTTTGATACCAAACCACTGCCACATGGATGCATTTTTTTTATATTCTTTTTACATCTAAGGCATATTCCATAATGAGAGAGCTATGAATGTCAGGGAAATTGTGGGGTGAAACCAGGAAAAACATAATAATATTCCTGACGAAGATGCCAGAATAAAATAAAATACATCATTCATGCATGTAACAGAATTCTTAAAATGACCCATGAAACCAGACACACACTTATAAAAATCAAGCTACAAGTAAACAAAGCATTGCCAATTTACATAGGCTATGCACTGCACTTAAATAGATTTTTTTTATTCTTCAAAAATTAAAGGGTTCTTACTGTCTATAAATAGGCCTATAAGAGTACATGTTGTGATTCACCTGTTGTCTGGGTTTGGCTAGGTTGTAACATATTAACAATATTATTTTTACTTAAAATGTTTTTTTAATACATTGTTGAACTTTTTTTATATGATGGCACCGAGTAGGTGTGATGCGGCTGCAACGAGCTCAGTTAAATGTAATGTGATTTTATAATCACAAATGCGGTAGATGTAAAAAAATAGTTAAAAACTTAATATTATGTGATAATTGTGATACTTGGTATCATTTTGACAAATGTAGTGACATTCGTGATACAGTTTTTTTTTTTTAATGAGTGGTTTTGCATGAAATGTAAAGAAGGGGAAAACGGTTTCAGTACAAATTGAACTGAAGTATTATACCTACATTGTGAGCGTGAAGGTATTTTTGGTCATGGAGCTAATTTAGTGAAGCAACTGCAATAGGAGATTGCATCTTTTAGGGGAATTATTTCTGTCTTGAAGGAGGATTAGGGATGTAAATTAAGTTGCAGTGACGAGTTAGTGAATTCAACAATAGCTGAGAACGAGAAGTCATGAACGGAAGCGGTAGAAGGAGGGAGTGGTGTATTAAGGAAAGTTGGGACTGTTTTGCAGTATTATCAGATGTATCAACTACATCACTAAACTGTCCAAACGTAGTAAATTGTGTTAAAGTGAAAAAAGGGTACGGAAAATGTGTGTAACAAAACAAGTTGGGTCACAAGGGTAAAGTATACTGAAAGTAGTTGTAGCAAAAAGGTATTTGCTGACAGTAATGGTAGGGTTATTGCAGTGAAAATAAATTATTTAAATTCACCTGAATGTTGCAGTGTAGTAAAACCTACTGCAAGAGTTAAAGAATGTGTAGTCTCAGTTGAAAATGAAGCAGCAAATATGAGTAAAGACGATTTAGTAGTAATATGTGCTGGAGCCAATGTGATGTGTATAAAAATGAATAAAAAAAAATGTTGTTCAGGTATACAAATCCTTGTTAAATTAAACAAAGGTATTAGTTTGTGGTCTGCCTCATAGGAATGACCTAATACCCAATTCTTGTGTTAACAGGAAGTTAAACTACTCAAACAAAATTATGTAAATTGTATGAACATTCCAGTTTCCTAAATGTTACTTTCATACCATGAAAATGTTTTACTAAGCATGGATTGCACTTAAATGCAGCCCGTAAAAAAGTTTTGGCAGAGTTAATCTATAAAGAGTGTAGGGATAGGAGTATTGGACATTCTTCGCCAATAGCATTTTAATGGAACAGGGATAGTTTTACAAAAAAAAAACTAAGATGAATCAGATACTAATGTTGTTGATGTAATAAACTTCAATGAAGATTGTATTGGTGTCAGACATAATTTGGCTAGTAGTATATTGAATGTATCTCATCAAAATATAAGATAATTAAGAAGTAAAACAGATGAATTGTTGATCTTTATTGATCAGAATAAAGATGAAAAATATGTTTATGGTGATTTATTATATCTTGCAGAAACTCATTTAGCTCAAAATGAAACAAACAGTATTCATCTACAAAATGGTATACTTGCATCTTCGTATTGTAGGGAAAATAAAAAACATGTTGGAGTCAGCATATTTTTATTAGAAAGAATATAAATTTTAGGGCGGTTGTTGTGTTTATGTAGAACCGGATGGGGTTTTTTATTGTATTATTTCTGTGTACAGAGCACCTAGTGGTAATTAAAAAAAATTTTAACCAGCTCTATAATCTTTTTGTGTAGTGTGTATAACCATCGCCACAAATTATTAAATGTTTGTACATTTGATAATTTGTGGCGATTGCTAATTACATGTTGGAGAGTACAATGCAAGGCTGCAATCGTATTTCAGTGTTGTGGATTTCCCAACAAGGATACAGTCAAACTCATGTAGTATTATCAATAATTTTTTTTATTAATTCTAATGTTGTTCCATTATGTTGTGTACTGAACCTTGCAAATTCATTATTGGATCATGATGCTCAAATGCTAAGGTATTGAGTGGAAATGGTAAAGAGTAATCGTAAAGTTGTTCATAATGCAGTATGTACATAAATCAAGATGACTGACAGAGGACATTATGCTATATTTCAAAATAGTATTAAGGTTAATCTCTTGGAATTCCTAAGATGGCTTTTCTAATCCTAATACTCAATTAAATTAATTTCTCAATTGTGTTTTAAGGTATTTTGAGACCTGCTGTCCTTTGAAAGTCGTTAGTAAATCAATTAAGAATAATAGTAAGAAACCAGGGCTGCTAGTGAGATAAAATCATTCTGTAAAACTAAAAGGATACTCTATATGAAATCTAAATTATCTGGTACACCTAATGATAAGTTCTATTACAAAGAATATTGTAAAGAACTAAAAAAGGTAATTTATAATGCCAAAAATAAATATAATGAATGTACAATTAGTTCAAACAAAAGAATGCCATATTTGAATCATCACACAGGACAAATGATACCTGAGATTTAGAAACTGAAATTAATAATGTACTTACCAAAGATAATGTTGAGGTTGCCAATGCATTTAATAATTAAGTTTTAAATATGGCAAGTTAATTAAATTCAGTAAATAATTATTTCCTGTGCAATTTCTTGATATTGACCCAATGATTGATCCAACTGAAATGAAGGTCACAATTAATAAATTAAAATTAAATTTGTACTAATAATATTTTATAAAGTTGTGCATTTTTCCTGATAGACTAAAGTTTGCCACAGTTATCCTATTTTATAAGAAAGGGGATAAGACAAAAACTACGAACTACAGACCGGTGTCACAGAAAATAATGGAAAAGGTCATATACAAAGGAAAAGGACTATATAAAAAAATTAAAATTACTGACACCTGTGCAGTTTGGTTTTCAAACTAAATCAACTACTGATATAGCTATATTTTAATTAACCCACAGTATTTTAGAAACTTTAAATAACTGTGAGCATATAGTAAGTATATTTTTTTATTTAACCAAGGCCTTTGATTGTGTTAATCATAAAATTTTACGAACTTAACTCCAGTTTTATCGTATAAGAGGTAGGTTATTAAATTGTGTTTTGTAACAGGCAACAATCCGTACTTATTAAAAGTAATATTGCATCTAGTGCATATTCTATGGTAATTACATGGAGTGCACAGGGTTCTGCTCTTGGACCATTATGGTTTTTGATCTGTATAAATGATTTACCTATATCCATCCAAGCACTGGCTAGTACGGTATTGTTTGCAGATGATACCGGTATTCTAGTAAATGATAAACATTTATTTCAATGTATCCGCAAGGCACACGAGTCAGTGGCAGTCTTATTTGACTGGTTTTCTGTCAATAAACTAACAGTAAATTTAGATAAAACTAAACTCATTAATTTTTATCCTAGGAATAAATTGGGTAGGCTTATCTTTGATGCTATTTAACGTAATGACATTAAAATAAAAAAGGTTGAGACAATATAGTTTTTGGGTTAGAAAATTGATAACAGCTTGCATTGGAAAATATCACATTTAATATCTTGATTGTAAACCAGTGTGTCATATACTTTACATTATATGAGTAATATTGTTGGTTCACTTGCATTAAAGTCAGTGTATTTTTCCTATTTTCACTCTCTGATATTATATGGAGTAATTTTTTGGGGTAATCCAGTTGAGGCTGAAAAAATCTTCCAACTGCAGAAATTTGCACAACAATATACATGGAGACATCTGAAACACCCAATAGTTTTTACTAGGTACTCAAAGCAAAGATGATACTGTTTAATGCATGATTTGAACAAAAATTTTGTATAAAATGTAATTGAAAGAAAATTACTTATTAAAAACTGCACAATGAAACACACAAATAATACAATAATTATTTCAGTTCCTTATATATTTCAATTTTCTTATGTATTTGTATAATGTTTAATATTGAAATGCATTAGTAGGTTTCAAATAAATAATAAAAATTGAAAACAAGCAAATAAAATAAAACTTTTTACCAGGGCTATAAGGTATCGAAGAGTGCTAATTATTTCTTGGGCAGTGAAGAGAATTGTCAAACAACTAGAAATATCACGTAAAAATTGTCATGCTGAATCGTAAAATGTATCCATGTGGGAGTTAACTCAGTAGAATATGCAGGAACCTAAACAATACCATCACAGTACCAGTACCTATGTAAGAAATACCGAGATGAATGACTCAACAAGACAAGCAAACCATCCTGTACAGCTTACCACTGGTATGTTGCTCCAAGCTCATTTGCTGATATCCTTTCAGTTAAGGCATAACGCAAGGATATTCCTGCAATCACTTCTTTTTATAGGCAGTTAACGGTAGTGAGCACTTTTGAGGTCCTAGTTACTTTTTCCTTTCAGCCATTTTTTATCAGTTAACCGACTTTTTTAAAAATAAATATTGCCATGTAAGTAATAAACATGGTGTGTATATTCCACCGCACTCGGAAGTTAACGTCTAAGGGTAAGATAAAATATATTTATTGACTATTATTCCAGATGAGAGGGCTTTCAAAAGTGCTCACTTTACTGTGAATAGCCTATAACTGAGTGTATGTACTAAATAGCTTAACATTTTACTGTTAAGATTGTTTGAATGTTGTTTTACTAACACTGTAGTTTTCCATTTGTAAGTTTTTATTAACAACATTATGGAGAGATAATAAAAAAAATTCACATTTGGGAGGTTATATTTGAAATTTGATACAAGGTACAAGTTTTACACTTTATATTTCAAAATCTCAACGTTAATAAACAAACTTATAACAAACAACCTGAGTTATTTATACGTCAACCTCAAAAGTTCACTTTGTGGGCCTTAGATCTTCAAGAACATCATATTCAATTCACATTGTTGCCAGTTTCACTAAATATTCCTGTAACACTGGATTGTACATAGTTCTTCATAAGTGTTAATCTATAGTAGTTCCCTTCTCCAGATGCAATAACCAAACTAAGCATTAATATATCCAGTGGGATATCTACACTTCTATCAGCTTCACATAATAAAGAAAGAAGCATTAAAAGTTCTTGATGTAGCTGCGCACCATTAACACCATGATGGCCTTCGTCAGTTAGTGCTAACTGCAGTTCATAATTTTTTTGACTTAGTGTTGTACAGAAACCCACATTTGGTCCCAATAAATTTTTTATTTGAAAAAAACTGTTTATCCAACCACATGACAGCATAACATGACTTAGAAGGAAAAAGGAGAAATAGCAGCCATTTCTGGGTTAATTTTTTTTTTTTTGGTTCACATTATTAACACTCACCATGCGATTCATAGTCGGATTGGCACTTTGGTTTTCTGGGACACACAGGTAGTTCAGTTGAAAACTATGATGCTATATCAAGGGTTCAGCCATTTTCTTTATGCCCATCATTGTCTCTTCGAAACCTTTTTCTGATAACAGATATTGAAATAAACTTGTTATTTTTGTGATGGGTTCAACCACATTTTTCTAATGAATTAACATAGTATATGTTATGGCTTCTGCCAAACTGTCTATTTGGATAAATTCAAAAAAAAAAAAAATTCTGCTGTACACGTGGTTCTTTTTCTGACCCACAGTGCACAAATTAAATAATTAGTAATTTGTTTAGGCTTATAGCAGTGGTGCACTACTACGTTCGTTATCTGATAAAAAATACCCAGATGGTTTCTTTTAGTCAAACATTTTGAAGGAAGTCACAAATATACTACACTTTCGTTATTGAAACATTACTCTGCCGATGATTGTTTACAGCTGAACGCAACAAACACTGCAGATCTAGATGGGTAAGGGAAGGCGAAGACGTGCGGGTTCCTACTGTCAACGGAGCAGGGGATTTGAGATAAAGAGAAGTAAGGTGTTTCACAGCTGGAATAAAATATTCTCGCTGTGAATTAATGAAATTATAGTGTTTTTTATTATGTAACTGTGTACCTACTACATACGCCCATCTTTTCCAAATGAAAACTTCTTAAATTTGAAATGGTGTAGTTAAAACAACCGCAACAAATATTTGACCACAATTTGGCGCCCCCTTATGAGCCAGTGCAGTGCCTTGGGTGGCTACCCAGTTTACCCGACCCTTGAGCCACACTTACAAATGAATACATACAATACGTGACAGACCTCACTTACTTATTACAAAGTCTTGGCTCACTTTTACATAGCGTGCTTATGTGAAAATGTAATAAATAAAATATGATAGGCCTAATGTATAATTTTTTTTATAACAAGTTTTATGCCAGTGATAGTTATGGTTGATGTTATAATAGATAATTGTATTCAAAAGTATATGTTTTCAAAAAAAAAATTACTGATGAAATATTTTTTCTTCCCATGGGCCTGTTTGACAAGCCTGGCGATGACTGTCGGTGGTTGCAGTTGCTTCCCATCGCTGGCTTATCCCGGACACAACCGATGAGGGCGAAGCGATGTGATTATGGAGTAGCGCCGGAATGCAAGGCCACATGTGACTTGAGGGCCACTTATTGAATAGCCCCGCTCTGGGGGTTACAGGCCCCTCATAGCTTTAAAAACTAAACATCTGCGTAATAAACGAGTTTCCAATCCCTGCCCGGCATTACAAACAGCAATTGTTAGCAGACTTGGAGTTTAGAGTTTAATTTGAAACATGACAACAAAAAATTAATTTAACACAAAAAAATTTTGAAAACTGTGTCAATAACAGTAATTATGCAGTTTAATGACTTTTCTGGGGAAAAAAAAATTAAAGATTCTATTATAAAAGAGTATTTATTTGGGTTTGCGGAATTTGCTTAACAATTTTTGAAAAGCACAATTTTGTATTTGGTTTACATCATACAATTCATAGCAGGGAGGGTTATGAAGATCAGGAAGAACAAAAGAAAGAAAGAAAAAAAATTACATTTTCCTCCAAACAAATTAATTGCTATGAACTAAAAACGACACCACTTAGGGAAAACAAAAAAAGTACAAAGTTCCATAACACATCCCTTAAAAAGAACTGCCAGAACATCACAATAATAAATTAATACAAAAAAATCCACCACAATTTTACATCTCGTATTACAATAATAAGCACATGTGCATTGTGATAGATTAATACATTTTAATAATGTGCATATTAAATGATTAAACTATCACCAAACTCTCAAGTATACTTATCTTGTTTTCTTCATTTCTGGTGCATGATACAATTCCATCTCAGCGAGAGCAAAACTGATGCAATTTTTCCTGTTTTGAGCGTAAAGGATATATCACAGTTCAAAGAAACTTGATGAATAAAGTTGTAGAGTAGAAAAGCTAAATGATCTAAGTGCCAAAATAGACCAAATCTAGTTTCTTACATCAAAATGTTCTATGCATCAGCGCTATCACTAGAAAAACCATAGTTATCATTTACCAAGTCACCTGCAACATCTTCCACTTTTGCCAGTAATCCAAGCTATTTACTTGCTTGGCAAAGTGCATAGAGAATGTAATGCAAATGTTCACTTGTTAGCATAAAAAATTAGGTGTTGTGTAAGACTGTCTTGTTGATAACATTTTCAACAATTTATTTAATGTAAATGGTAAGGTAACGTACAGAAAACTTTACATATTATTTCTAGTTTGATATACAAATGTCATTTGTCTTCGATTTGTTGTTTTCATCCAATTTAAAAGTGGTTCCTTAATGTTCTGCATAACTTGTTAGTTGTTATGCTACATACAATATTTTATGAATTGCTTACAGCTACTCTAGGTTAATTATTTTTTCTCTCTTGTGCAGGCCTGTTATTAAAGGTCGCATGGAGTGTGATCCTAGAAAGCAGTGAAGTGTTACTGTAAAGTACGTTGGCCTGTGGTCTTTTCCAGCGAATGTATCTTTGCCAATGTCAGGCATTGATGCTAGGGGGCATTTAAAATTATTTAATGAAGCATGTACAAAAACAACTTGAGGTAAAGCAGCCATAGTGATTGTTGCTACAAAGTTTTCTTCTGGGCTATTGGGAAATTCATTGGATGTACATCACATGTTCACAGAAATAAAAATTGAGGCCTTTTAAAGAAAAATTTGGTAGTCTTGAGGAAATAGATTGCCTTCGGCCTGTTCAAGCCATTAGCCCAGACTAAAACTTTAGGATGGCAGGAGCGTAGACCAGTGTAGCAGTTCAAGGCACTTGGATATACCGGGGAGCCTGTCATAAGATGCTCCTAGGACTGTTTGAGGTTATGAATTTTGTTACCAAAATATGAGCCAAATAGCCACTCAATATATTGATAAAATTGATTATGTAAAAATTCTGAAGTAATGGGAACTCGTGATTTTGAATTAATAATGTCTACTTAAACTGGAGATAACTTAATCAATATTGTTTAGCTAAAAAGTATAATATCAACATTAGCAGTCCTCTGCATTTTATTATATCAGCAACACTAGACATTACGTATTTCCCGGTATTTAATGTTAATATTGCTGATAATAGTAACACTGTACTGTAGATATGTCATTTCCCAAAACTGTATTCAGACTAATATTTTATTTTTGGCATTGATGATTATCGAAGTACTGAAACATAGAACAACCCTAGATGCTTCTTGGAGTATGAGGACCAGATCTGCGTTTCTATATCTCTCTTCTCAAGCTACCAGAGTTGACGTAGGGCTGGCGGGAAGAAAGAAGGTTATGATCAGGTACATTCTGTGTTGTACACCTGAAGATGACAACCGTGCTGCGCGCCCAGCGAAAGGAGGTCGCACAGTAAGAACAAACATCGGTGATGGCAGACCCAGAACATCATATTGAGCACAGTTGCGCGTGACAGCCCGTCGGTAGGCAACCACCCTTGTTACCATGCATGGCTTCTTGATGAGGGGTGTGTGTATACACACACACACATATATATGTGTGTGTATGTGTATATATATATCTGGGTGAGTCGTTAACTTCTACTTCGTCAATCATACTAGTTCAAGAACCACACATCCATTGGAACCAGAGGCTACGTCCCAACCATCCCAGCAGGTAGTGCGGTTCCTATAATACAATACAACTGATGGCTTTTTCACTTATGGACCCAAGACACATGTACCCAGTATAGGGTTGCAAGGAGGGTGGTTGACCTGCCATCTGTTTTTCATTCTTTATGGATGTAACCCCCTCCCCCTCCAAACTGGATTGGTAGAAACTGCTTGCCTCATTCTTTTTCAAATATATTGTATATCTGGGTATTTGCATACCAAAAAAAAAACCCGTATTTCTGTAGAAAATCTTTTATTATTCAAATTTAAACATATAACATGCAGTAAACGAGACAGAGAGAGTGTGTGTGTATGTGTGATAATATTAAAATTAATGTGGCAATGATCAGCGAAATTTGAGACATGCCTCCCGCCTCATCGCCTTCTTTTTAGGAAACAATAAGTCTGCACGTATGGCCCAAACCAGATGTTCTTTCTGAGGAAGGGTAGGGTCAAATTCTCTTGAGAATAATGGTTCTCAGCTCTACTCACCCAGCAGTTACGCCACTGCACAACTTACTTGCTCCAGTCAGAATTAGTAAATTCTCTCAAGTGGCCGGTGCAACTGACTGAGGTTGAGTTAGGCACACAACACGCCTCTTCTACCACCCATATCCAAAAACACATCGGTCCAGGAATGAGGTTACCTCCTATTATGTGAGGTCTGTAGAATTTTACACCATTCACAGGTTAAACACTTGTGGGTATTCATGTTGACTTTAAGATGAAGTTAGGTAAGTCACAATTTTTGTAGTAAAAATCAGTAATGACTGCCAATGTGTTACCCATGGGGATGGATGAGTGATGGTGATAAGAGAGAAACATGATGTGAGTGATGTAGTGGTTAGACTACTCGCCTCTCACCTAGGCGAACCAGGTTCCCGACTGGGACGCTCCCAGGCGTGGGAGTCGTGCCCGACGATGCCGCTGTTCGACAAGTTTTCTTGGGGATCTCCTGTCTCCCTCACCCTTACATTCCGATGTTGCTCCGTACTCACCTCACTTCACCCCCCTCATCGGCTCTCAAGACCTAAATTTTAAGAGCGTTGGAGATAGAGAGACAGATTGTTACTGTTGTGATGATGTCCCTGAATGTGAAACCTGGAAGTCTTGTGAGGTGTGATGCCAAAACAAAGTACAAATTTTCTGTGTCTGATGAATTCTCTTAATGAGTGTGAACATTGACAGTAACAAGTGCCCTCTTCTCCTCTATTAGGCAGCAGCGCTGTGAAACCCGTGCCACCATGGCATCGCCCCACTACAGCCTGCGGTGGAACAACCACCAGAACCACATCCTCAACGCCTTCGACACCCTGCTGCAGAATGAGACGTTGGTGGACGTAACTCTGGTGTGCGAGGAGACCAGTGTGCGGGCGCACAAGGTTGTGCTGTCTGCCTGCAGGTGAGTCTGACACCAAAGCAACCTTTCACTCGTGTGTTATGTTAGAATTGTGGAAGAATTTTTCACACCTAGACAATGAAAACTTGTTGTTTGAGCTTAGGTCTGGAAACAGTATGTCGATAGCAAATGACACAAAGTTCCATGTCTTAATGCCCTATTATAGCCATAATTTTGTAATTAGTGAGTAGTGAAATCAGGTTCAAAAATCTTATTGGAGTAAGAGTTGGCAAATTAGTGAACAGTGGTTAAATTCAAAATAAATAAACTTGTGGCCCTTAAATTAAATCTCATTAACATAATTAAAATGCCATAACTTATTTTACAAACTTTTATTTATTATGGTGGAGTTACAGTTCATCAGGCTTCCTCTCCCATACCACCATAAACATTAAATTCCAATTGCATTACCAGTACAAAATGGTTCCATTTTAGATAACATGAGGTTATATGTCTCCTAAAAGATAAAAACATTCAAAACTGAAAAAAAAAAAAATTTAATACAAAAACACACAACAATGTAGGCATAATCACGATGAAGAAAAGGAAGCCACTAAACAGAAAAATATTTATTATTTGAGCTCAGTGTTTATTGGTAGATCCTGGAGGGACCTGGCAGAAACTGACTGCAACATAAGTTTGCAATTCATTTTACTGTGCAATTTTTTCACGGAATGGATGTTAGAATGTGGCAGTGTTAATGTTTCTGTGGTTGAAGGATACACAGGACGCTGAAATATGAAACCAAACCAGGCTTTTAAGAGTGCTTGAGTTACTTTGAACCATAACGATTCAACTAGCAGTTTTTATCTCCTCTAATTTTATGGCCTGTGTTTAGAAGAGCAGGGGAGACATACCTACTAGAATAGCCATACTTTATTCCCAGAAAGGCACGTGTGCACACGTATACACAGTAACGGCATAAGTACAGAAAAAACATAATTGGGCTCAAATACAATTACTTTGGGAAAATTGTAACTAATGACAAGTACAAATTACTTGAGATGAAAGTAATCAGTAAAATTATAATTACGGGTAGGTACTTGATATTTATTTAATAATTTATTTGAAATGTTTTTTTTAAGATTCCCACACTGGCAAATTTGTTATATTGGGCTTAGGCCCTGATTCAAGGTCTAGTGGGGAAAGCTATGAAGATACAGGAAATTGCAGGGAAAAAACTTAAGAAGTCTGAAAAATACCATCACAAAACATCAACCATAAGTTCCAGACATCTGAACATACTGCTTGCCATCTGTGTTACTTATTATAGGGTTCTCATTATTATGTCCAATTCAATTTGTACATAAGCACAGGTAGATATGGCCGATAAATCGCAGTCTGCTACTTTGTTACAGACATTTCGTTGTCACAGATATGTCTGTGACAAAGTCAAATATCTGTGACTGAAATATCGCATAGTGACAGGTTCACAGGCTGTGAAATGAACTGTGACAAACGAAGCAGCTTCTTTTGTCGCAGTTTATTTCAGCTACCTGCGACACTTAAAAGACATCCTACAGAATCTCATTAATAACGACTTTTATCTATCATGTGTTAAATACATAAAGATGAAAGGTCATTCCAAATGTTACAATTTACTTAGGGTACATTGAAAGTTATTACTGTCGAAACTGTACCCACTACTTTATTTCATGAAAAGCATTGTGGTTAGTCAGGACGGTGATACAATTTTTTAAAAAACAGTGCAACTGTGTCGACTTAAACCATCTGATGCATGATAAAATGGAATTGCCAAGTACTAATCTTTGCATTCTTCTTTTGCAGTTGTTCACCTTTTTACGCCGAAACAAAGATACTGTGTTGTTTGCTTCAGCCCGTATTTCCAGAGGATCTTCTCGGAGAACCCATGCAAGCACCCGGTCATCGTGCTGAAAGATCTCCGAGGCTGGGAAGTGCAGGCGATAGTCGACTTCATGTACAAAGGAGAGATCAGCGTCGTCCAAGAACAGCTCGCCTCGCTCATCAAGGCCGCCGAGTCTCTGCAGGTCAGTGGACGCTTGCGACTGCACTTCACAACAGTGCTTAGACAAGTGAGGTTATTATTAGTGCTGATGAAGTGACCGTCTGCGCAGGCTGCCAAACGTTGTGCACAGCTTCAGCACAAAATGCTTTATTCTGACACTTCACTATATTTAATAGTGTCTGCTGTTGAACACCATTTAAGAAACATTAAACTATGGATAAGTTTCACTTTCTTAATTATTATAAAGTGTATTTTTTGAGAGTGAATATGGTTAAAACTAGGGTTTTTGTAATCACATCAAAGTTCATCTTGCACAGAATATCACTAGCGCCAACAGTTCTTTTAATTTTACAGTATCTGCTGTAGTCTATTTTATGAATAGACATTGTAGCATTTTAATTTATTTAAGTAGACAGCATTGTAAAACTATAAAATTAACATTAGATTTAATAAGTTATTCAAATTATTGAGTCTGAATGCAGCATTCATTCAAGTTAAAGAGATTTTAGTGCCTAAACTTTAGATACATAGTTTTCTTTTGAATTACAACTGTACATTTTATTTTAAAATGTGTATATGGTACATATTTATTATGAAATACCCTCAGGTTCCTGGCAGACAAACTGGTTGTAACCCCCACTCCTTCGTCCTTATAATCAAACCCTCACATGGTCCAGTTAGTGGTGTTGAGTTGGCAATAGCACCCCAGAAGGGTGGTAGTTCTGATATGTGATGAGTACGGAATTGGAAATTTTGTGTTTGCAAAATATTAATAATTTGTGCAAAATTTGAAGAAAAAAAAATTAATTTAAATGAAAACACATTTGTGTGGAATTCTGGCATAAAAAATTTATTTGCAAAAGACATTGCCCTGCATGTGTTGACTAAAAGCAAGTAGGAATAGTAATGGTTATTTTTGCAAATTTACACTATAAATTTGCTTTTACGTTCAATTTAATATTTGAATAACTTTTCACATAACATTACTGCTTTTACTTGAATGTATGATGACCACAAATTTACGACTACTCTAACATAAGACTACTATAAATACAGGACTCAAAAATTAGACAAACTCAAATGCAGAGAATAAGACAGCCTCACATTTTTACAGATAAAAAATTAATTACTAAAAAAAATTACTTGTGCATTATTTTAGCAGTTTTTTTATCTCAACACTTAAATGAAAATGTAATGTAACCGTCCAGTAATGCTAAATCCAAAAATTTAATTAAGTATATTTTCAATTTGTGTCATTCCATTATCTATATCCTATAACCTAAGCTACACCAGTGTCTAAAATTAAAGTAACAGACATCTGTTCCTCCCATGATGATTGTGTCAAAAGATAGTATCGGGTGATAGTAAAATGGAAAGAAATACACAGATATTCTGAACCGCAGATGGCATTACTGTCCTCTTACGACCATGGAAGCGATAATGGCAGAGTCCCTATCGAACGGTGTGCATAGTGTTTACTGCTGTATTAGTCCAACTGCAACATTCATTGTGTACATATGCGGCTATGGCACAGAGAAGCTGCCTGGGAGACTCCTTGCAGTGGAGGGCGATAGGAAGAATGGAAGCTGAACAGTCTCAAACTCATGTGCCCAGTTGGCTTAATGTGCATCTTTCTCTCGTATTTCGGATGTGGCAGCAGTTTGTAGTGTCCTGAACTGTATCCCGAAGTCTAGGGCAAGGACCGCCTAGAGTGGTATCAGAAAGAGAGGACAGTTATCTGGCCGTAAGTGCAAGACAGCACCACCGCAGTTACTGCACAGCAACTGACGTCTGACCTTGTGGTATCCACTGGAACAATTTTTATCGAGGCAAACAGTGTTCAGAGGGCTTAAGGCAGAGATGCTTTTATTGTCGGAGACTGGCTGTGTTAGTACCTCTGATGCATATTTACAGATGAAGACATCTAGAGTGGAGCCAAACATGCCCACCGGACAGTTGACCAGTGGGCCAATTTTCTCTTTATGGATGAATCCAGATTCGGTCTTCAGAGTGATTCTTGACTGGTTTAAAAAAATATTCCATTTTTTCTTTAGCAGGGACTGCTATAAATTATTTCCTTTTTTGTCTGTTAAAATATTTGTTTTTGCAATATCTCTTATATATATATATATTTATTAATGCAAAAAAAATATTTTTAAGATATTAAAGTTTAAACATTAGTTGAGTGAAAATACTCAAATGAAAACACAGCTTTTGAGGTTTCACAATATGCCACTATTTATCATTTCAAAACAACAAAAAATTTCCTTTCTCTGGCGGTGAGGCAAGAGAGCCAACACTCCTGGAATGGTATAATTATGTGTCAAAATGGCAAAGTCGTACAAAGAAGTTGGAATCACAACATTTAAGTATGTTCTTTAGTTATTAATTTGCATTTTAAATGAAATTACTCTGTGAGAAAGTTGACAGTGTTTTGATGTAAACGATTTGCAGTGATTGATGTAATCTCACCATAATAAAAATGATTTTTTTGAAAATAATAATTAAAATAATCTAGTTACGTATTACAAATTGGTATTTATTCTCAACCACACAATACTCTACTAACCTTTAAAAAATGTTGAAATTTTTGAATATTGCAATTTATTTATTTTTTGTTTGAAAATTTGTATTTTTAAACAGCTACATCACTCATGCAGACTATAATAACCTCCAAAACTTTAAACAGTTTACCTGAATAAATAATGCTTGGTAATGTAGAGATTTTATATTATTTACAGTATTATTTAGTTAGTGTGGTAAATTGAGAAAATCAGAGTGCAACAAGGCCTATGTGTTCATCCCTTATTAAATTCACTCCTTTCTCATTTTTGGGCACCATCTTGTGCAATTCCAGCCAAAAGGTTTCAACTGATTTTCAGGGCTGCTTATTCAAAAGTAATCAATTTAAGGGATTGTCACTTCACCTGTTGCCAGACAGTATTTGTTGTGTAGTGGTGGGTGGGCAAAGGGCTATACAAGAGTGTGAATATCTCGATGGTCCGCCCACAGGTCCGGGGGCTGGCGCACACCGAGCATGTTGTGTCCAAGGATGCTCCGGGGCGATCCAGCCCACGCCCCCACTCCTTTTCACCCCCACCGCCCCTCGCCAGCCTGGAGAAGATGGGACTGTTCCCGCCTCACTCCAGGAGCAGCTTCCCGACCACCACGCTTCACGATGCGCCAGGGATGTCAGTTCTCTCCCCCTTCTCCCCCTCGCCAGCGCACCCACACTTCGAGCCACCTCTGAAGCTGCCACAGGTCCCCCACCTGCCGCACATCTCGTTCGGGGACAGTCTGCTTCCCCCCACGGGGGAGCACTGTGCTTCTCCACAGCCCCGGAGAAAGCAGGTACGCAAGGTAACACACCCTTCAACGTACGTGTGTCGTACTTAATGTATGGTCTGTCTCATGTAAGTTGGCGAGATTTTGACAGTTCGACGAAAATAGCACCAATGTTTACTTTTCGTTTATGTATCCTTTCGCCATCAGCTAGTGCGTCAAGTAGAGGCTGTATTTGTTATCAACATGCTGCCAGCTTGTCCATTTGCCATTGTAGTGTAATGTTAATCAAATTTTGAGGTATTTATAGACTCACCTCTGTCTAAAAAATTTGTAGGTTATAAAAGTAAAAATATAAAAACTTGCAAAAAATTTAATATTTTCTATCTCTGTTTTAATTTATCCGAGACAGAGAATTTGGGTTAACATTTGTGCGATGGTAATGGTAGTTCTTATCACACTTTGGACGTTATAGCTAATAAGTTAAGAATTGAAATAAAAATAATTTTGGGAACTTGCTTGACAATGCACTTTCATTCCCCAACTCACCAACAGTAAAGCAGGCTAGAGAAAAACATGGCGTATAATGGACCTAGACGTAATGATTACCGGCCCAAAGGAAATTACTAGTAACCGAAATCGCTGTACACAGAAATACATGTTACTTTGAAAGTTATACAGAGCTCGCGGAAAAATAAAACCATTAGTATATGTTGGTAAGTTTGTTTGCTTCCGGAGAGAAACAGATGGCGCGCATGGCATGATGCTACGCTTTTGTGAAGCGAATGCGTTTCTCTGAGCCGAATGCGTTTCTCAACTTGGCCTGCCTCCTGATCCCGTCTGTTTGAAAGTTGACTTTTCTCCTATTACTGGCTTGAAACGACGCGAGTTTGAAATATGTTTCGTCAAATTATTTGAAAAATTAATTTAACAATACCCTACAATATTTCTGAAGGCTTTTGGAATTAATATCAATTGTGTATGGAATGCATGGATGGAGAGTGGTGATACATTGTGAAAAAATCTTCCAAGGTTTGAAGTTGTTTCCTTTTAATACGGATTGTTTTAATGCGCATTTCATTTTGAACACCTATACATTACTACTTTAGCACAAAGTTTAGTTTGTAACACTAAAATCCGCTGTTTTATGACCACTTAAAATAAAATGTATTAATTAATCTACAAACTCTTTCTTATCTGCGTATTTTCTGCATGTGTGATGTGCATCGGCACTGCACTCAGAATAGCCAACGTAATATTAATTTTTGTTTGTTCATGCATCAGCTGATACAGGGTTTTGTAAATGGCANGCACTCAGAATAGCCAACGTAATATTAATTTTTGTTTGTTCATGCATCAGCTGATACAGGGTTTTGTAAATGGCACGTTGTTTGTTTCGTATATGTCAAGTTGCACTCACTGACTGTCAAAATCTCGCCAACTTATATGAGACAGGTCATACATTCCTTCTGGTGGCATACTGCAAAGAGCACTTGCAGAAACGCTGTAGTTGAAACACTCTATTCAGTGACCATAATCACTACATGAACCAGTTAATTATGATGTACATTTCAAGCAGTGACTAGCTATTGGCTAAACATTACAATTTAAGAAATTAAAAATTTTGATAACTAACAAATAATAAGTAGTAAAATATTTTTAACAACCTTTACCTGTTGAAAATTTTTCTAGATTAATGAGGTTAAAGAAGTTTTCATGCTGTCTATACATACATAAATTTTTCCCTTTAAGTGTTTTTCATATTAGTTCAGTCTAAATTTTTAATCTTTTTAAAACACTTTAAGACGGTTTCAGAAATTATAATTTCTGTTTTAACTGGTAAAGCACAAATTCTAATTACGTCTCTGTTGCTGTCCATTTCTTCTGCTGTTCAACAACCTTTGAGTTCAGAGCTACTAGTAGTTTTAAACATCTCTTGGCAAGTAGCACCTTCAGTGTTTATCGCTGGTGTATCCTAAGAAGAAACACAAGCTAGATTAATCAATTTTGTCTTTATAATTTCAGTATTTCGCGGGATTTTCATCAGTTGTTGGAAAAGCAAAGAAAGTCAGTAAGAGTACATTTGCAGTATGCCATTGTAATTGTAGCTCTTTAAAGTCGGGTAAAAACCTGGAGGAGGCATTAAATATTTTTTTCATTATCTTATCAAAATACTGCAATAAAGTTGTGGTACAACTGAAGAAATGTTTCATTAACATTAAGTGTTGTGTGTGCTATATAGGTACTGTACCCATTGGCTGTAGATTATTGGCACGTGTGTGGAGAAAGTAGTGTACAGTCAAACAAAAAGACTGGGTAGCTGTTAGTATGTCATGTTTTCGTACTACTCGCTTTTCTTTCTCACATACTTGCAGTTTGCTTTCTACAGCTGCCAGCAGTGGTATGTTGTGAAAGTATTCACAGGTCCAGTTTTATTTTAAGCATTTGATGTGAAACTCACAGATTTAAAAGTAAATGGTGTATGATAGATTAATGACCAGCAAACCACGGGTTTGCCTGGTGGAAATGTGTATTTTCACATGCTGGTCATAATATTCACAGCTTCAAGCAGTCTGCTGAACAAGCATAGAAAGCTCTCTTTGTAAATGTGTCTGATATATAAGGAAATAATTCTCTATTAATATGACCCTGGAACTTCCAACAGTTTTTAATTAATTTATCTCGCATGCAAGTACAAATGTAGAAGTACTTTTGTTTTAGAACATATGGTTGTGAATAATATTTTGTGCCATTTCCATAACGTGAATGCAACACCCTGGTTTTAAACTGGCTGTTTCAAATAACATTACCTGTGATTCATTAACTTCTAATAGTTGTTTTAAAGAACATCATACATGAATATAGTGTTGTGTACATTCTTTGTGTATTTTGTGTTGTTGGAGAAAGCTCTTTTATTATTCTTATTTGTGTGGTGGCAAGCTTATGATTACTCTACAATCTGCTGCTGAGTGTAAAAACAGTTCATGTGCAAATTAAAACATCTACCACCAGGCAGTGCTTTCAGTGTGCGACAAGATAGCGGCATGGTAGGTTGTTTTTATGTGCGTGTCTCGGAATAAAATCCTGGTCCTCCGATAACGAACTCATTTCATGTCTCCACCAAAAAATTTTCGTCCTCCAGGCCAGATGAACGTCTTTACCCGGCATAAGATTTATTGTGACTGGAACAGTGCTTGTGTAATGTGATCGTGTTTACAATTTTGAACGCCGATGCCATGATAGCCGCCACTCGTGTATTTCTCATCTCATTTAGTGAAGTACATATCGTCATTTCTGGATGTGTCTTATTTTTTTTCTGTTTGTTTGTTTGTTGTGGAAGTCACAGTGTTTCTTTGCTGAGTTTTTTAAATCTCCCATTGTGGTTATGTGTTGACATTTTGGTGCTATTATTGTGTGACCATTATCTCTTACTCAAAATAGGATACTCATTTTGCATGTCCTTACTTATTTCGTTTTGTGTGTTTCTAGTTTTTTTTTTTTCCTAAGTGCGTTAATTTTAGTAGCCTAATCAGTTCAAATTTAGCACTTGTTTCGTTGCATTGTATATAATCATGAGCGTCTAGGTATTTTTATTTAAACTGAAAATTCAAGAGAACAGGGTAGAGCAAATAAAAGAATGCAGTCGTTGCAGTGAATTATCATGAGGCGAGGGCTCATCTGGACAAAGTAAATAGATTCAGGAAAATATAAATTCGTCAAGTGACTTGTTCCTGCAGGCAGATCCAGTACCCCAAGATTTCAGTGAAGATATATTTTTTCAGCATCATTCTTCTCTGTTTACCCTTGTTTTAGATACGAGAGCTAGTCTGTATTCTTTTCTTGCCACTGAAGTCGAGCAAGCACAGACGACCCCCACTGTCTCACCATTAAATGTGCGTCTTCGTGTAAAATCAATCTGCCAACCTTTTCCGGACAACGGGACGAATAGCCTAACTTTTGCCAATTCTTTCAGGCAACGATACATGACAATCCAACTCTCGTTGATATAGAAAAATTCCAATATTTAGTGAGTTGCTTGAAGGGTGATGCATTTCAAGTGACAAAAAATATTCCACTCACTTCAGAAAATTATTCAGTTGCGTGGGAGTCTCGGACTTCTCTGTTTCAAAATTCCAGAAAACTGACCACGNACTCACTTCAGAAAATTATTCAGTTGCGTGGGAGTCTCGGACTTCTCTGTTTCAAAATTCCAGAAAACTGACCACCTTATACATCAGCACAATTCTAGATTTACCTGCAGTTAACTCCACTCATAATGAGTCTGTCTTGCAATTCACAAATACATTTTTAGAAAATAACCTGCACCTTGGAGGGACTAAGACATTCTATCATCAAAAGCAACCCTATTCTGGTCACCTTCAAAAAATTACTTTTACTGCCNCCTTGGAGGGACTAAGACATTCTATCATCAAAAGCAACCCTATTCTGGTCACCTTCAAAAAATTACTTTTACTGCCTCCTACTCAAGTGGATATTGGTATTCGGCAAAAGGTTTGCTCTCCCACTTGCTGATCCAGCGTTTGACACCCCTGGGATGGTAGATCTCATTTTGGGTACAGAGGTTTTTTCTGAGGTCCTCATGGGAGGCAAATTCAGTCTGGGAGAAGGTTTGCCAGTTGCACTTGAAACTGAGTGGCTGGATTTGGATGGGCAAATGTCCAGAAGCAGCATCTCAGACGATGGGACGAAGGAGCCCACCCACTGCCTTGTTGTGTGTGACCTCGTTGGAAGCGACACTAAGAAAATTCTGGGAGTTGGAAGATCCACTTGTTCCTAAGCAATCCTCCCATGATGATTTGGCATGTGAAGCACATTACGTAGACACACACTACCGGATCTCCTGTGGACGTTGGGGAGTACGCTTCCTTTTCGTCAAGAGGTAGTTCCAGGGAACTCACTGATGCTTGCTGAGAAACTATTAAAGTCATTGGAACGCAGTCTCCTCACTCAACTTGATATTCGTTGCATGTAAGGGTATGTAGTGGAAGATTATAAAAGTCTGCAGTGTAGTACATTCCTCATCATGAAGTGCTGAAATCCACTAGTTGAACAACCATACTCAAGAGTAGTTTCTGATGCTAGAGTTAAACCGCCCTATGGAAACTCATTGAATGACTGTTTGTTTTCTGGTACCAAGCTTCAGGCTTACATCACTGACATTATTTGTAAATTTAGGACCCATTCAGTAGTCTTCTGTTGTGATGTGAAGCCGATGTATTACCAGATCCTTGTACATCCAGATGACCGAAAATATCAGTTGATCCTGTGGCACCCCAACCCCTCGCAGGAATTACAGGTCTTTCATTTGAACACTATGACTTTTGGTGTAAAATGCTCCCCTTTTTTGGCCATATGAACTCTGCACCAGTTGGCTGAGGATGGAGGTAACCAATACCTCATGCCTCAGAAGTATTGCGAAATGAAACTTTCGTTGTTGACATTGTCACTGGAGCTGCCTCCTTTGAAGATGCTCTGCTCTTGCAGGAGGAGCTGATGAGTTATTGAAAAAGGGTGGTTTTGAGCTCTGCAAATGGGTAACTAACAGGCCTGAGCTGTTGGAAGGACTAGCCAAAGCACACTGTAAAACACTCACGTTTCAGGATTATACTCAATCATGTGTTGTTCTTGGAATTCAGTGGCATGTTACCAATGAAACTTCCTCCTACTGTGTGGATAATATATTAGAAGTGAACTCCAAGCAAGCTGTTCTGTCGTACATTGCCAGAATATATGATCCATTGGGATGGCTCTCTCCTATTGTGATGTGGGCAAAAGTGTTCATGCAGGTGTGGCTGCAAGGACTGGCTTGGGATGATCCACTACCATCATCTTTCTTGTCAGGAATGGCAACAGTTTTCCTCGCTCTCAGCATTGCATCAGCTTTCCATACCTCGTCCCTTTGCCCGTCCTGAGGCTGTAGGCTTGCAACTGCATGGCTTCTCAAATGTATTTGAAAAAACTATTCAGTCATGGTGTACCTTCGCTCTGTCAGTGCAAGCGAACTAATTATGGTCACTATAGTGATTGCCAAANAAACTATTCAGTCATGGTGTACCTTCGCTCTGTCAGTGCAAGCGAACTAATTATGGTCACTATAGTGATTGCCAAGACCAAAGTTGCTCCTTTGAAACGTGTCTCTCTCTACCCCGCCTTGAATTGTGTGGTGCCCACCTTTTCTCAAAGGTTTTGTCTCATTGTCAGCAGCTTCTTGGCATGCCTATGAAAAATTATCCGTGAATGCATGGTCAGACTCAAGTGTAACACTTGCTTAGAAATTTTGTCTGCTNGGCATGCCTATGAAAAATTATCCGTGAATGCATGGTCAGACTCAAGTGTAACACTTGCTTAGAAATTTTGTCTGCTAGAAACGTGGTTCAGTGTTGTGTCCATAAATGCATAAAATGTTTTCGATGCAAACCCAAAATTACACTTTAGCTTATGGATGATATTCCCAACACAGCTCGGGTTACACCCAGCCCTCCTTTTACTTGCTCTGTGGAGTAGATTTCACAGGTTTCTTTACCATTAGGCTCAGCAAATTGAGGANACCCAGCCCTCCTTTTACTTGCTCTGTGGAGTAGATTTCACAGGTTTCTTTACCATTAGGCTCAGCAAATTGAGGAAAGTACATACTCAGAAAACCTAAATTTGTGTGTTCATCTGTTTCTCCACCAAAGCAGTACATTTAGAGGTTGTTTCCAACTTGACTGTGGAGGCCTTCTTAGCAGCTCTCAACTGNTGTTTCTCCACCAAAGCAGTACATTTAGAGGTTGTTTCCAACTTGACTGTGGAGGCCTTCTTAGCAGCTCTCAACCGTTTTGTTGCACATAGAGGTATCTGCTCAGATTTGTACACTGACTGTGGCACTAATTTTGCGGGTGCTGCTTCTCAGTTGCAAAAATGTGGCAGAATTTCCTTAGATCATATTACTTGCATGATGCTATTCAATGTTCAATGCAGCATTAAATTCACATCCACTGACTACCTACTAATCTTAACGATTCTACTGAGCTTATGGTCCTCACTCCAGGACACTTTCTGATTGGGCAACCCCCCTNCTACCTACTAATCTTAACGATTCTACTGAGCTTATGGTCCTCACTCCAGGACACTTTCTGATTGGGCAACCCCCCTGACGTTCCCAGATGAGGACTATACACATGAAAATATAAATTACCTCCAGTGATGGAGATTAGTACAGGCCATCAGCCAGCACTTCTGGAAGAGGTGGCATCATGAGTACCTCCACACACTACAGAGTTGTGGAAAATGGACCATCCTGCAGAAGGACCTGGCTTTTGGTGATCTTGTCCTTGTACAAAATGATAATGTTCCTCCATTATGTTGGTGCATGGCTCAAGTGGTGGAAATCTTCCCGGGTAAAGAATACTTGGTTAGTGTGGCCAGAATCAATACAGCGAATGGGGAATTGGTGCGTCCGGTGAACAAGCTATGTTTGC
>NQII01007183.1:0-28612 GCA_002778355.1 Clitarchus hookeri
ACGCACACACACACACACGCTTGTGCAACACCCAGCGCTGTTAATTACCGCGCAACACAGTCACTCATTTTGACCAATATAGCCTTCTTGCTCAACGGCCATCGTAAAAACCATCCACTCATATCCCAAAACATCACTTTTATAATTAACTTGAAATAGCTCTCAACATCGAAATTATTTGAATTTCAAGAAAAAAAACAATCTAAATAATTGGTACGTTTAAATTTGTTCATTCAAGCGTTATTAAGGCTGTGTCCGAACCTAGGAATGCACTTATGTATATAATCATACTCCACTCGGCCCGACACCTGATACATTCCGATAGGCATACTTATTTGCATCCGTTACAGCAACTAGCCAGCTGATAAGATTCTGAACAAGCATTTTGACAGAAAAAAAATACTAAATCTGTGTGGGAACATATGCGCACAGATTTGAAATTGTCAACCCATTAGGATCTGTAGCTGAAAAGCGCATGATAATGGATGTGTTGCTATTAATCAATCACAGACATTTTTTCAAGAAAGGAATGAATAAGTATTTGATGCAGTAATAATGGTATGAATAAAAATTAATTTTTAAAATATGATATAACGTTTACACTCATACATGCCTTGCCTTGTGAAAAATTGGCAGTTTTCTCACTGGCCTGCATATAAACTATCAATTCATTGCCACTCCAGGTGCATAACAAGTCACGAACAAAACTGGTTATGTAAATCCCGGCTCTTCAAGATCATTACAGGTCAAAGAGTATACATTGTTAAAAACTTTTCTCAGTGGCTTTTTTTGATAGTTAATGCGCCCATTCCACTCTTTAGAAAAATAACTATGTATTAGGAATAACAATTATGAACTACATATAAATCGCTTTTCAAAATAGTAGCCTGTGGGCTGTAAGGGCGCGAGATGTACATACATTCGTTTCCCCGTGTACGTGCGTATGCCATTACCCGAGACATGTACATTTACGTACTTAGACGAATACGAACGCTGTAGGAGTGTGCATCTCATTAAGCAGAAAACCTTATGCATACTGCTCAACTCTAACATATGTTTTTTTTAAAGCGACAATACGATTGTCGTCTCTGTAAGATTCGTGTTTGCAATAATGATGTGCATTAGTGGTTATTGTCTGAAAAGCTGGCAGCTGTGTGTGTTTACAGTTCACGAGTGTAAAACAACATATCATTTTATATTCTACACTGAAACCTTGAACTCATAACGGTGTAAAAAAACGTTGGCACTGAAGTTATTATCAGTTATGTTAACACTAACGAACGCATGTAAATTAGACATAACAAAAAGAGTCGCAATATTCTACTTCAGACTACATTACAAAACACAACTATTTCTACGCTTAAAAACGGTTGAATGCAATGACTCGGTGCCAATCGCTAATAGTTAAGCTAAGTTAACAATTAGAAACATTATGCATTAGTAATTATGCAGTAAGCGCTTATCTGTCATACGAATACACGTCCTCTGTATTTGCAGTTTACAATATTGTTTTAATTCTTAATTCTAGTCAATGGAAACAGGCGGCAAGCCTGTTATGTTTACCTTTTTTCCTAGCCTAACTTTGTATATCACAGCCATATTTAAGCAGATCATATTTCAAAGCCAACATTTTCTATCAGAGAAGCTTATTTGTGTTAACAAATATAATCGTTAACATGTGCACACACGACGTTTTAATGCTGTTTATACTTACATTAATGTAAATAACTGTTTCCCGCCAACAGAACCGACTGCTGTGTTCTGAGTGGTCGTCGCCTCACAAGTTTCACTTAAGATATAAAATATGACTATACCTTTCAATGCCCAAGGAAAGCCCAACAACGCACGTGACCTGCTAAGTTCCATTGGAAACCGATACATGGGGTAACACACTTTCGTTTCTTCTGAACACTTCTTAGCGCATAATTTAAAGGTTAAAATTTATATTGTAAACCCAGTTTTACTTCAGACTTTGCAGCTTACGCTAGATTAAAGTGCGCAGGTGTGTTTAAACGCAGTCGAATCAAATAATTTATTTTATTCATAGTGTAGAGTTGTTACCAAGAAAAACAGAAATTATTTTTAAATATCTTCACCGTGTCAAAATTATTTCACGTATTCTGGAATGTTTGTAGTCTCCTAGCCTACAAATGGATAATGATAACAATTTACGAACAATATGTAACAATTTTAATTATTTGTGACAGTAAGGCATCCTTGTGTGTTAACTTTGTGGCATATTTACAAAATTATATTTTACTTTTCCTAAAAGTAGTTATGTTCTCTGTGCCCCTTGTTTTTTTGAATGAATAAATTATTTTTTTTCGTTAACGACCACTTATTTTGTTTTCACGACTATGCTACACGAACTGAATATATTTTATAACTTGTAAGATCATCTTCATAACGAGGAGTGTTAGTTCATACAGCACATTTAGTTTCGATTCGTCCCCCGCGGGTATTTTCTCCTCTTTACTAGCATTCTCCTACCACTTAACAATGTTAACTTTAGTATGCTAGTAAGATACTAGCAGTATGTGGTGTATCACATTTTCAAAACAGTATGTCTTCCGATATTTGAAAAGGGTTTTATGAAGTTTCCGGCGCCTTAATTCTGCGAGAGGCATGAGTCGTTTAAGCCGACACTACACGATACCCAATTTCTGCTACCTTCTGTTATAACCATGGACACAACAGAAGGCATACAAGTTTGTATAACAGAAGAGAAGAAATAACGCATCAGTTCATACCCACACGTTACTTAAAGTGTAACAGAAAACTGTAAATAGCAGGTAAAACCACTCGCAGGGGGGCAAAAGGTACAAATGCAACCAAATGTTTTATGCAGGCACTTTGTGGTGCATCCAAAATTACGATGATTGCTTCTTTTCCCTGAAAACATCATTTATTTAGGTTTCTAAGTACTATTAATGTATGTAACATGATATGAGTAACGGTACTGCTTATGTATGTGAAACAAGGTAGGGTAGACTGTGTACGGTTGTAACAATTTTGCTTTCATCGCTCGTAGCATTGCCATTCTGGCTGTAAACAACAAATGAGTCGCTTGACATAGAAGAGTACTCATTTGCCTTCAATTTTATACTAAACTGATAGGCCTAGATGCAGTAGCTGCCAGACAGGAGACGTTTCCCAAAACGTGTGCCAACTATTACAACTGACCCCATGCCAAGGGTGGTTGTAACAGTACCTAACTCCACAGTTATCACGCAACGTATAACGTTATGTTTATTGGTTTATTATGACCGTGTGAGCAATGGGCAACGTTTCCCGTTGCTTACGCGTACATTAAGTTTCATTTTGTACATACTAACGTTTTACAGAACCCGTAATATTTTTTCGTAAAGGGTCATATACGGCTTGAGGTAATTACCCGGGCGTCCGCCATCCTGTCTGTCGCAGCTTCGTGGATATAGCAAACATTCAGAACACGATCTACTGTTGTGGAGTTTGGTCTAGGAGCGACAGAGATGGAGTATAAGTGAGAGAGAGGGTAGATGTCGCAGTGGCAACACTGCCGACTTCCCCACGCAGCCACCACGACAATGGACTAGCGCTGCGTGGTGTTCATACCAAGAACTACAGATTCTTACTTGTTGGAGTGGTCAGAAACTTTAAACTGGGGAAGTACACTCTAGATATATCTTTATTAAATGATATTACTTACCTTGCTCACTAAAACGGTATGAGACCTTAAACTGGACTGCTGGTTTATGAAGAACGCGTAATATATTCTGTTGAGTTACCTAATTCTTCTTCTTTCTGAACTTGGCCTTTCTTGTGAAGTTTTCAAGCAGAATTATATTTTTAATCGAGCGGTAAATCCTGCAAAGCGGTGTTTCATAAACACGGAACTTATAATCCAGGAAGTATGAAAAGGATCAATCAAAATTAAAAGTTACAACTGCTCTCCCCAGATATGGCTTTGTTATGTGTGTCACATACAACAATAAGTATAAGTTAAACATTATTTACCAATCGTTTACCAAAAAAAGAAAACCGAGCGTTGAAATAGTTTAAAAATTACTAACCAAATTTATAATCATACAGAGCTAAGTTATTTGTAGTAAACTTTGCTTAAACTTTGCAGCGTATTGAAATTATAACGAACTTGTAATTAATTATTACTTTTAACGCAATTTGATTCAAATACTAATTAATGTGATTTATGTGTTTTCAGACATTTGGCAAATGGTTGTATATTTGTGAACGCGGCCAGTTACTTAGATTTTAAAACACGCCTATTAAGTCCTGTTTCCAGGACACTCGTCCATATACATGTACATTTAAATAGTGTGATTTTTTTTGTCGTGGTGATTGAATGGCTGATGTGAAGAATTAGCGTCTCTACGCAAAAAAGTTTTTAAAATTGTTGGAAGTGTCGAGATCATAATGAAACGTAATTCCACGCTGATATGAAACTACAACTGGAGGCTACCTTCATTTTCAACGGCGCATAAACACAAGACAGTTAAAGTACGTACTAGAATGGTTAACGAGCAGAGAATTTACTAATTGCTATGAATAGATTTTTGTATTCTACCATTCCTTGAGCAACTTTAATTGTGAACTGAAATTTATTTTTAAAAGTCATGCATTTTTTTTTTTACTTTTCCTGCTGATACCTGAGAACTATTCTGATAAGTTTGAGTCTTCGTCTTTACTGACCGATTTAGTAAAATGCTACGAGGACATTTTAATGTCCTCGTAGCATTAGAAAAATAATTTCGTACTGCAGGATCTAGTGTCGTACGCCAGTCTTACAGAGCTGCAATTCCACCAAATGAACCGATAATAATTTTTATTTCTGTTTCTACAAAATTGAAGTTAAATTAAAAATTTAATAAATAGTTCTCTGCTGGTTTTTATTGTTTTCATAGTTAGAGTGTGTTACCATTTCTGAGTGATTAAAGAAGAGATTTCTCCATAGTAAATAGACCGTGTTGTTGTATGCATCGTTGATATAGTGCTCTTCGGTGTGATATTATGGCGCGGTCCAATCACTGACGTACTTAACGCACGAAACCCTCTCCTTCACGCTACGTATCACGGGAATACTATCACTCACGACGTACGGGCAATTTTATGTGCGACATAACTTTGTTCACGTACAGCTCAACACATCTCACAAAACGCCGGTGCGCTATCTTTTTATATTCCCAAATAAATAATTGACAGCATTTTAATAATCTTAGGTACAGATAACTATAATTCTATATTTGAACTTCCGTCATGCGGAAGTTCGCTCTCGCGTGCTCATTTCCCAGTTGGANTACAGATAACTATAATTCTATATTTGAACTTCCGTCATGCGGAAGTTCGCTCTCGCGTGCTCATTTCCCAGTTGGGGTTAAGCCACACGTAATTCATTTCGAACGAGCTGACTCAGGGTTCACGAAGCCACTTCGCCACTATGGGTGCGCATGCAAATGAACATGGCGCAAGTCTCTCGGCGCCTCCGGCGTTCTGACGACACAGCTTTGACATTTACTGAGTAACAATTAGCAGACAGCGCGTAACACATTCTGGTGAAAGTTAAACTTTTTTTCTCCAGTATGTCCTGGAGGGGTTGGGTCTCTAGGCCCCCGGCTCAAGGAAGTCGTAAAACGCGATCGAGGACATCACGCATATAGCCCCGTGTATTGTAACTTAAACTATACACACGAGTGCATTTAAGACATGTTTCTTTTCCGGCTTCTGGTTTGGGTTTTTTAATTCTTCTCCACAGTATACTACTGTTTTATGTTTGAAAACTGCCAATTACTTCTGTACCCTCAAATACACTTTACTTATCGTGCACTCAAAAAAAATTCATTACAATTTTTTATTACGGCAAAAAAAAACATTTATGTGGACCTGTTTTGTTTACACTAACACAGCCTTGCTTTTATTCAAAGAGAATGTTAGAGAAGCATATAATTTGCTGTTAATAATTTTTCTCTTTATACGTTTTTGTTTAATGGTAATATTGCCTTCTTCTATAGCCAAGAAATCAACCTTATTTGAGCTGCTTTTCTTCAAAGTAAAGAAAAATTACTTCGTACCAAAGGTAATGGTTTAGCCATATTAAAGGTTTTCTGTCGTTCGTTGTGNTTCAAAGTAAAGAAAAATTACTTCGTACCAAAGGTAATGGTTTAGCCATATTAAAGGTTTTCTGTCGTTCGTTGTGGTTTTCAGAACGTAACTGTCGTTCCGACGCAATCATTCGTAAACAAATATATTCTGCAGTTACAAAACTAGAGACGGGAATATTTCGCGTTTTAAACTACCTTTAGGCTAGTCTTCACGGTCCTGTGTATTATCGAGCATCAGTTTTGTGTTCAATGGCTTTTGCCGCAATTCGTAGCCATTTTTACCTCAGGCCCGGTGCCGTCGCTTGTTTTATTGCAGATCTGTTATTGGCTCTTAGTTCATCTGGGCGTATATAATACAAACATAATATAAATGCACATGTGAATGAAGTCTAGCTTGTCCTAAAATGAAATTGTGAAATTTTCCAGTCCCTAGCAATTCAGCAAATTTACAGTCCTCATGCAGACATTTGTTGTCATTCTGAAGTGCAGTGGTTCTCCAAACCACTAACCTCAATTCTTCCTAAGAGGTGACGTTGTATTCTGGCCCATGTTGCTACCTGACAAAACCTACCTATCAGAAGTACAATTGAAATAATAAGACATCGTGATCGTATTGTTAAGAGCGTTAGGTTTGCAATACAGGGATGCTGGTTTGAGTCCCGAAGTGGTCCTGGTAGTTAATTATTTAATGGATATAATTTTGAAATATTTGTTACTTGTCTACTTTTCTCTTATTTAATAATTACAGTTGTATTCAGAGCACACATTTTTTTTTACAGTGTAACTGACATTAACATAAAGACTTCTGCTGAACAATTGTTACGACAATGGAAGGTTATCATAGTCAATAATACATAAATAAAACAGAAATTATGGTTTTGGCAAGCCTACTTTGCAGTGATTCATAATTAAAGAACTTTTTCTTCGCGCTAACAAATCATGTGTTCCAGCAAAAAAGCGTTTTTACAGTGTATGCAGTTACGCCCGTATTAATACATGCAAAACGGTAACCATATGCCATTCGGGCGATCACATATTTATAATCCCTGGCTTTTAGAGTCTCGTAAATTCATATAGGCCTACAGAAATTTTATTTTTTATTCTGGTCAGAAATGTGTATTAGCTGAAAATTCTGCCCCTCAAAAACTATTTCGAGGATGAAAAACTTCGCTCGACTACAAAACACGCGGATGAGCTTAAAAACTGATAAACACTATTTATTCAGCACACTGTTGCTATAGGTCGCCGTTAATATGCCCACAAGCTTGAACGTGGTGGCCCATTATCAACACTTAATTGGTGCATCTGACCAACTCTCGGTGAACAAGTGAACAAAAGACACAAGGAACGCGACAAGCACCAGCCAATAAAATGTTCAGCTCTGCACATGCACGTATAGACGTTTCCAGTGTGGCGTATTTCCAAGCGATGGTTTCGCTGCGTAATTTTGCCGAGCGTTGAAAAGCGTTGACAATTTAAGCACACGAAACTATAAGGTTACGCGGCTGAAAGACCCGATGCTGCTTGAATCACGTCTGCTTGCGCGATCTTTCAGCTGGAAGTTGGAACGGTTTTGGTTGTTAAGGCGCCCGTCTACCTGGCGCATGAACTGCGTTGCGGAGTGTTCAAAATACACGTTTTTCAACGAAACTATTAAGCGTGCGTCCAACCTGCTGATCTACGAAAATAACACACACTTCAAACGAGAGCTGTTAAGTACTTTCAAAATGTCACGTACGTTAGAAACATCAATTAAGAGTACTCCAAAACCGCTAAAAATGGCCTTTCCAAGGCGCTGTAGCTCAAAATGCACGCATCAGATACATACAAAACTACTATAGGCGCCTGCACTGAACCTTCCTAAAGACTTCCCACTAATAAAATAATATGGTCACCGCTGAAAGTCCCATAGGTACACGCAGCACGACGAGAACACTGCACGCCAGTTCAGAGCCTTGCGCTTAGCGGCGATGGCGTACTTGATGCGCGTGGCAGTGTCGCCTTTATCGCTCCCGCGCTTCTCGGCCTAAACGTGGGAAAAATTTCCAGGTAGATGGGGGCCTTAAGAGGAGTAGGTGGCTGCGCGTCCAAGGTCAAGAGAAGCGAGGGGGCGATACGGGCGACACTAGCGCGCACTCCCAGCGCCTCGTCGCCCCTACGCGCAAGACGTGCATTGTTTACGTCGTGGTCCTGCACTGTGCAAATCACATCTGCAACAGCGGGACTTCATTACACGCAATGAAAACGCACGGATTTAACTACGCCCGTGTAGTCGTACTTTTTTCTTACCACTTATGGAAACTGCATTGGTAAGCTTTAAATTTGCGAAATTTTACCATTTACACGAGCGTTTTTTTCTCTATGAATGCAATTAACATTATTAAAGGGGAAAAAATAGAGATAACTATAATTGTTTNCATTATTAAATGGGAAAAAATAGAGATAAGTATAATTGTTTTTTTTTTTTACCTTTTCTGGCAAAAAGTCGTATCATCAGAACATTTATCTACCGAGATGCGCGTATTCGCGTAAACTACGATTTAACAGGAAAGTGTTTTACTACACGCTCCTCTCAAAAGCGTGGTATCGAGCACAGGGGAGGGTAAAATGAAGTGAAGGTGAAGCAGCAGCAGAATGCGAGGGTGAGGGAAGCGGGAGCACTCCGAGAACCGAGAAAACGCGCCGGCCGACGGCCAGGTCCACCGTGTTTCCCCACGTGCGGAAATACGGGTGACGCCGCCGGTGATCGAACCCGGTCCCGCCTTGGCGAGGGGGCTGCAACACGGCCGGATGCACAAACTGTAAAGGCGACATGATTTGATATGCCTACGCTGTTTGTGGTTATTTGAGTGATTTTGAAGTCAACCTTTGTGAGATGTAACTGCCCATAACTGCACGCTAACTGGCAAGCGGCCAGGAAAGTTGCTTGCTAACGACAGAGGAAAAGTAGTTACGCGTCATAACATTGCATTCAAAGTGGTATAGGTGACCAGTTGTGAATCCTGAAATTATTTATTAACTTGGTTTTTTTTCTTTATTTTATTGTGTATAATTNCAGGAAAGTGTTTTACTACACGCTCCTCTCAAAAGCGTGGTATCGAGCACAGGGGAGGGTAAAATGAAGTGAAGGTGAAGCAGCAGCAGAATGCGAGGGTGAGGGAAGCGGGAGCACTCCGAGAACCGAGAAAACGCGCCGGCCGACGGCCAGGTCCACCGTGTTTCCCCACGTGCGGAAATACGGGTGACGCCGCCGGTGATCGAACCCGGTCCCGCCTTGGCGAGGGGGCTGCAACACGGCCGGATGCACAAACTGTAAAGGCGACATGATTTGATATGCCTACGCTGTTTGTGGTTATTTGAGTGATTTTGAAGTCAACCTTTGTGAGATGTCACTGCCCATAACTGCACGCTAACTGGCAAGCGGCCAGGAAAGTTGCTTGCTAACGACAGAGGAAAAGTAGTTACGCGTCATAACATTGAATTCAAAATGGTATAGGTGACCAGTTGTGAATCCTGAAATTATTTATTAACTTGGTTTTTTTTTTCTTTTATTGTGTATAATTAGAGACCGGAAAAAATTCGCGAGTTCAATGAACTGTAGACTTGACTCTACAGTCTTATGTACAAATATGCCGACATAAACTTCACATTGGCTGCCTGCTGTCACAGTGGAAGGTGACGATTGGACCAGCATTCTCCAGGTAAAGTCAAATACCGCGTGGGTTAATGGCTAAAGTTATATAAACGCAAGTGTTTTGAGTTCTAGCTTGTCCCAAAATGAATCCGCGAATTCTTCAGGTCTCTATGTATACTATATATACATATAAGAACCAGNTAGAGACCGGAAAAATTCGCGAGTTCAATGAACTGCAGGCTAGACTCTACAGTCTTATGTACAAATATGCCGACATAAACTTCACATTGGCTGCCTGCTGTCACAGTGGAAGGTGACGATTGGACCAGCATTCTCCAGGTAAAGTCAAATACCGCGTGGGTTAATGGCTAAAGTTATATAAACGCAAGTGTTTTGAGTTCTAGCTTGTCCCAAAATGAATCCGCGAATTCTTCAGGTCTCTATGTATGCTATATATACATGTAAGAACCGGTGAATTTGTAAAATATTTACTTTTCTAATAATAACCTTGTTTTATTTGACCCGGGTATGAATAAAGTGATCATTCNGTGAATTTGTAAAATATTTACTTTTCTAATAATAACCTTGTTTTATTTGACCCGGGTATGAATAAAGTGATCATTCCCATGGAATAGTTGGTTTTACATATGGGGGAATAATACACAATGATCATGCAAGTAGATCGTAGGCAGGGTTTTCAAAAGTGCTCAGTTTACCGTGAACAGCCTCTACACGGATATTATCAGGTCCTAAATATTTCGTGTCAGTCGGTAATATTTTAACTTCACTATCAATAATATATCTTTATAATGTTTAGTACGCTCGCCAACAGCTTTGCCTCGATCACAGGCCCAGCTAATTTTCGTCATTTTGGCGGTAAGTGAAAACGTACACATGCGAAAACTTTTTTTAAAACGGGATGTCGAACTACTTCGAAGGTAGAAGTGCTCGCGAGACTTGAAACTGCCGTGTCGCGTGATACGGCCACAGCGTGCGATCTACGAAACCTTCCGTTACCTGCGCGCGTTTCCTGCTTCGCGAGCAAACAAATACTCTCTACGAACTTGCTACAACTCGCTTTCCCGGTTTGACTCGTCGCGTCGAGACATCGCAATCCCGGCGTGACTGAATAAGCGTGTTACGTCACGCTAGCACGCCGCTGGAACACGCTAACGACCCATTTATCGTAGTTGGAGCACGCACGCCCCCACGTCGAAGCGTGAAAGGTACCTTAAGAGCTTTCGAACGCTGACGGTTTAATTCCTTTGCGAATTTTCAGCAGTGACCTACCTACCCGCTATCGTGGTTTCAATAACAGGTTGTTGTCTTACGCCACGCCTATCAGACTTACATCAGAAACATAGTTTTTCAATGCTTATTTTCCCTGGCAAATTTTCTTGTGAATGACAGTGTTCCAACTTCAACACCAAAACGCTGTCTATCATGGTAGAAGCCAACAAGACTTACATTTCTAGACCGGATAAGTCAGGGATATGTGCGCCGTTTTTTATGACGTCTAACGTAATGTTAGTTTATTGTCAAATAGTTTATTGCCCAAAAGCGTGACTTTCATTATCCCAGAAAATATTAAACGCGCGAACACGTTTAATAACGTAAAATTTTAAGAACTGCACAATTTCATTTGCAAATTAACGACTCTCTTGAAGAAAATATCGTATGAGTGTATTTTAAGCATTACGTCACTTTTATGTTAGCTGGGATTATATAAATAAATGTGAGGAATTTGAAAAGTAAATTCAGTAATATAACTGTTAATGGAAAGCGTACATCAATGTAGAAAAATTTATTTTGAGTAAGATAACATTTTAAACATATTTTAGTACAGGATTCATGTTTCCGTCCGGTACATAAGGAAAGGAATGCGATGATTAAAAAAAAAAAAAAAAATTCCGAAGTGTTTCTTATTATTTTCTTGGTTCCCTTAGCCAAGTAGTGTGTAACACCTTTCCGAGTACAGTTTATTCACAGTATCTTCGCACTTCTCGAACCAAACCTTTCAAAAACCACCCCATGAATGACGTGTTTGGTTGTTTCCTAAACATGCCAGGTATAAAAACCGTTTTATACTTGTGTTTACATAAAAGTAACTTATTTTTGGTTAAATCTAACCTTTACTTATATTTTGTCTGTTAATTTGAATATTTTATTTATAATTAATACGAATAAAAACCAGGAAAAAAAAAGGTGTGTTGGTAATGCCTTGTAAGAAATTGTTCTTGTGCGAAATATAATTACACCGTGGGCGCACGAATGTCTCTTTACTGTACTTTTATAGACTAAGTTAAGCTTTGTTTTCACGAGGCGGAGTAGTATATTAGAAGTATAAGCTCAGCAGGGCTTCAAAAAAGTTGGGAGTAACCGTAAATGGACTACACTGCAGATCCCGCCTTCTTGGATATTTATTCCGCGTCAGGGTCACAGCGAGAAGTGAACTGTATTGACGACATAGCCACGCGCAACAAGTGCTACGTTTTCAAGCAGATGCGAACTCATACACCCAGAGACTACTGCCAAAGTGATTCCTGCCAAGACCGAACAACATTTGAGCTTTTACCGATAGCTTGCAGATGCCTGGATGTACACATTCTGTAGCTAACCACAGGTACCTAGGACCTGAAAAAAAAAAAACTTAATTTATCTTGATTTGTTTAGTAGTGTCCCAAGCTATTTGCAATAATCAATCAGTGTGTATATATATACAAATTGAGTAAAATTAGTCGTACACTCCTCATGCCTTTATTCGCAGAGTACTTTTGAGTTTTAAAATTATTTTATACAAGTTCTCATATTTAAATCGTAATTAGCATTCAATGTTTCATTGATACCCATTCCATCGGGTATACTTAGCATGTATAACCATATGTTTAAAGTTCTTATGCGTTCACATGTTACAAGTATTGGTTCATAGCCATACTCTATGTATGTTCGTCAGGAAAAATTTAGCTGTGATGACAAATGAATAGCGCATTTAATTTATACATATCCATCATCAGTTTTATTCGTTTTTCTACCCTACAGCTTAATATTATCAAGGGTTAAAATAACTTAATAACACAGAAGTATTTGTATAATTTAACTTTATTTTACACACTCAACAAAAAAAGTACATTAAAATTTCTACTTCATTCCACAAAACAATTATTATGATGTCTGTTTTGTAGAATAATTCCTGCTGTGAGCATTCAAGCTAGACTTATTCGAATATACCACGCCAGAGTTATCACATGGGTAGGTGTTGTGAGCGATGGCGAACGAACAGTTGCAATCTTCATGTTGTCTGGCATTAGAGTCGCTAGTAAATGTCGTGCCACAATACTTGCACTCACTTCTCAATGAACAACAAGCCATTACCTTTGCATATATTGCTATGTTTATTCAAGCTATAACTGCGGGTAAACACCCCGTCACAATTATCGCATTGGTAAATCATGCGTGAAGTGCCGAATAAGCAGCCAGTAAGTAGCCTCATGTCGTCGGGCATTATCGCTTCGTGTAAACACCTTGCAACAAAACTTGTGCCCAGTCCATGATGAGCAACACCGACGTCCAGAGTCAGCAAGCAATCGCGTCATCCTCGACGATGCAGCCGGCGATACAGATCGCATATCTTCAACCACCGATTACGTCTTCATGTTGTAACATTTTACGCTGCCTCAGTAGATGAATCTAGTCGTGACGATCTGCTTTCCACCACGTCTGTCAACCAAGTGACAACCTTTTTAACTTGATGCATGCTTATATTTATATACCATAAACCCTGCACGTCAGACAGTTTGTGTTGTCCAGCTCAGATGCCTCGGTAGAAGTTTCCTTAGTCATGTGGCTGCAAAACAGAATGGTTGCTGGGCTGTAGTGTGAGATCTAATCAGCCCGATCGTTTTCTAGCCTACTAACTTGTCAATCAGACCACCCAATCTTCTTTAGAATTGTCCGACTTTTAGTGTTGGATGCGCCTTCTTTTTCTCTTGCTGCTGCAGCACTCTCCCAATGTGCCTTACACCAGCTCCTAGAACGTAGTATGTAATTAAAAGAAAAAGTATACTAAAAAAGAATGAGACTGTATTTTAAAAAAACTTATTGCTGGTCCATATAAGTCTCGGATAGACAAAAAACTTATTTAAAAATGGCATTACTGTGCAATAGAATAATTACAGCAAAATATTTATTCGTCCCCCACTCACAGCCCCTATTAATTCTTTTCAACCCTTATTTTAGCTTATGTTCCGATAGCCGAGTGGTCTAAGTTGTCTGCATGATTACTCAAATTTCGGCAGTTCGATCCTGCCCTCCTCCAAACGATATTTTGAGCTCCTAAATATAAAAAAAACCAGTGCCCCTAGTGGCCAACTGTAGAACCAACATGGCGACCGAGCGAGAGCGACACCAGCGCCCCTAGCAGGTGACGACGGACAACTGGAAACAAGATGGTGGACGGTGGCTGTGATGCCTACCAAGATGGCAGACTACACCGATTGATTTAGCTGCTGGCAGCACCTACCCAGATGGTGAATGGTGGTTATGATGCCTACCAAGATGGCGGACGGCACCACTCCCCCATCCCCTTGTGCCAGGAGACACACAAGCCAATTACTGTTATTGCTCATCAGCCTGGCTGACCCTACGTGCTTGAAGTCTTATTTTGTCACCGAATGAATTCGCTTGTCTCTCGAGGGTCTACGTGTCGGCCCCAAGACTCGTTTACTGAGCCTCGCGCAGCCATTAAGCGGCCGGGTAAGCTTACATCAGAGAGATCGCCGCGCCGTTTCGCTTCCGAGTAACTGCCTGTCCTGTATCCGGGATCTGTTTACTCACCTTCCACTTTGCGGTACTTGCCGTTTGGGTGGGGTCGCCAAAACGAACAAGGACGGAAGCATCACCAGACAAGAGAAAGTTACTAGTAGACTAATCCATTTGACGTGTCTGCTTGGTCATCCGTGCGGAAAAAGAAGAAAGAGATTGCGCAATCCCGCGTAGCCATTCAATACAAACGCCATTTCATCTTTGTATTTTTTATACTTTATTTTTTAAATTCTTCATGGATGAGTAGGGACAGGAATATGCGGGAATCTGAATTTTTAGGTCAGCCTGAATACTGTAAATAAGAGATACTTAGATATACATATGATGTTGCTTTATTTAAAACATATTTTTCAAATGTATTTAAGAACATGCCCATGGCATTTAGTCCAACTCGTGTATAAACAGAATGTTCGGAAATAAAACGCTCAAACCACGGAAGGCGAATCCTTATGAAAAATAAAGTCGAAAATATTAGAACATCATATACCTACAAAGAATATTAAAGGAGATAATGAGCCTCTGAAAATTGGGTTTTGAAAACTTATTTTCGCTGAATGCCTTGTACTTTCTGCCAGTAGTAGGGATGGCGGCGATGTACCCACAGTACGTTCCACGCGGTAGAATGGGACACGTCCATTTGGCGCGCTATGGAGCGTGTACTAGTGGAGGGCATGTCGTTGATGTGCTGACGTATCACTTCCTCAAGCCGAACAGTGCGCACAGACAGAGGTCGGCAAGCATTACACATGTGTTTCTTCAACATGGGAAGTATAAGTCGCCTTTCTGCTGCGGACTTTGTAGGCGTTCTACAAGGCATTCGACAAAAATACGTTTTCGAAACCCGGTTTTCATAGGCTCATATGCCCATTAATATTCCGTTCATGTATATGGTGTGCTATATATATTTTCGACATTATTTTTCATAAGGAACCACCTCCCTTAGTTTGGGCGTTTAAGTTTCGTATATCCTGTAGTTGGACAGGTAAGTTCGTCAATAATTCATTAAGGCTCCGACTAAGCTAAATTTATTTCAAGAGCAAGATAAATTGCGTTCTCAGACCACTGAGATTAAACTGGCCTTAACGCACGAAATAATACCTAGTTTTCACATAATATAAGATTAACTTATCAACTGAGTGGCAGAGACGATGTTGAAAACAATATATATTCAACTATATTTTATAATTTACCAAACTGAAATAAGCCAGGGACATAAAAACAAATATTATTTTCCATTAAGTGAAAAATTACTGCAATAAAAATCAACGACTTTCCTGGCAACCAGTACAACGAGGTTGGCTCACAAAATAAAAAGGAACGTTCTTTCCACGTGTAATGGAAATAATAATTGACTGGATAATATGGCGCTGCAAATAAGAATATCTTAAATTAACCTGCCCATACCGGCTTACAAAAACAACTAATAGAGTTGCTGCATGTCGCAATGAGGCCGACAGGGTGCGAGAATTGTGCATCACGGGAAACTTTTGCTTCTTAAAAGACCTGCATGCTAGATTCCACGACCCTATGTATTTTCGAGCCTCAGTTCTGTCTTCATTGGCTGCTGCTGCAGAGTGCAGCCAGTTTTACCTCAGACCAGGTGGCGCGGGATTCCTCGCGAGTTTTTTTGCAGCTCAGAGTTCACCTGGGCGTCTATAATAAATAGAGATGGTGGAAATATTGCGAAACATTTCTGAGCGAACATATCTTCTGTGACACACTAATTAGTAGAGGCCTGAAAAATTCGTGAGTTCAATTACTTGCAGCCTAGACTCGACAGTCTTATGTACAAGTGTGCCGATATCAACTGCACATAGGTTGTCTGCTGACACAGTGGGAGCCGACGATTGGGCCAGCCTTTTACAGGAGGTGTCAAACACCGTGTTGACCAATGGATAATGTTATATAAATGCATGTGTTTTGGAGTATAGCTTGTCTCAAAATGAATCCGCGAATTCTTCAGGTCTCTACTAATTTGTTTATTCTTTCACGATTGGATGAACAAGATTTTGACTGGGCTAAGTTGTTTGCAGACCAATCACGAACGTTCTACCTTAAAGTAGCAGAATCCTCATTGGTCCAGTAAAATGGGGTAGTATCTTCATGCATGCATGGCAGCCAATAAGGAAATAAAACTGTTGGACATTTGCACAGTATGTTGAATCCTAGCAAACAGTCAACTTTTCCCGCGATAAACCACCATCTCTAATAGTAAACTGTGATCTCATTGCAAAGATAACACAAATGCATATGTGACTGAACTCTAGTTTGTCTCAAAATGAATTCGCAAATTTTCCCGGACGCTAAGGATGAGCTGTGTTATCCACTCTGGCGATCATCAATGCTACTGACACATACAAAATTACAAAACTTTTGGTTGTTTCACAGAAATACTTTTTTGTAAATCTACAGAGTATGTTGGGACCACGGTGACGCAGATAAGATGCGTGCAATAGGCCTATAAATTGTTTTCCGTATTTGTAATAGGAATTCTTTGGAAACTAATTGGCCATAAATATTTTATAACACTACAAATAAGTAAGAGTAAGTGGAGTGCCGAGATTTGGGCGGCTTTTGACGTAGAGGTCTTGAGAACCGATGAGAGTGAAACGAGGTGACTACGGAGCAGCGACCGAATGCAAGGATGGGGGAAACGGGAGATGCCCGAGAAAACCCACCGACCAGCAGTTCCCACATGCATAAATTTCCGGGAGGGACCACGCCGGGAATCGGACCCAGTTCACTTAGGCAGGAAGCGAGTAGTCTAACCACTACACCACTGCACCCCCAAAATAAGAGTAAGTTTCACAAGAAAAATGTTGACGTGGAATCTGCACAAATATTGTTGAATTTTTAACAAGCAAGTGTTTTAGACTTCAAGTTTGTTATAGATATTGAGTTACATAAAATAATTTGTAATTTTTTCTAAAATTATGCGTTATGAATAGAGACCTGAATAATTCGCTGATTCATTTTGGGACAAGCTAGAATTCAAAACACATGCGTTTATATAACTTTAGCCATTGGCCCATGTGGTATTTGACACTTCCTGGAGAACGTTGGTCCAATCGTCGCCTTTCACTATGACAGCAGGCAACCAATGAGCAGTTCATGTCGGCATATTTGTACATAAGACTGCAGAGTCAAGCCTGCAGGTCGTTGAACTCGCGAATTTTCCCGGTCTCTAGTTATGAATTTATAATATTTTAACACTTTCAGCACGAGGTCCGGATGATATACGGGAAAAGATTTATTATAATTTGTTCGCTTATGAAATCTCGTATAGCGGCCTATGCACATTTTTTATATTATTTTGGTAACTCACGAGCACGAGATGAAATATTTGTCCATCGTCTGGCAGAATATAACCGCTCAACTGTGGAATACGTTGCTGAGCATGAAAGACATGGGCTCGGCCACAAGTAGGCTGTGACTAGTGCCATTGTTGCGCGGGGAACTGGCGACACCTTCCAGCACAGTGGACCAGTAACAGACATTCCTCGGTGCATCTGGTGAGTTCTGATCGGGCAAGAAAAGTGAAGACGTGACGTAAGAAAAGTGTAAAAACGAGCGACATATTCACCTCTTCAGGGGCGAATATATAGAAGTTTCGCATCAAGATTGTTGAAAACTAAGATTTCACTATACAATTTCGACTAGTGTCGAAAATGTTAAGCTGGTATGTCACAAGAAAAATTTTAGGCAAATAGTTTCCCCAAGGATGGTGTGGTATATCTTAATTTTTATGCCACGGGTACTGTAAGGTTTTCGGTCATACAATGTGAAAAATAATAATCTTCTTAAATTTATTTTGAGAGAGCTTTTTAATGAAAATAGTTTAATCTAGCAGGGGGTTTTTCCGTCAACCGCTCAGTCGTCATATTGAAATTCCCTTTCATGACTACTGGTGTTAAAAGATTAGCAGGCACGGAAATGTGGTGCGGAATCCATGAATTAAATAGTTTACACTTACAGTTACGTAGGGATATGTACAACTTTAGTATTCTCGGATATTGGAAGTTTAGCTGAGGTGAATTTATTTAACTAACGTCTCACTAACTCTTGTAAAATACCGAGGGAAAACGGAAGTAAGATAGGTGACCTGCGACGATAAAGCTAAAGAAGACTGGAATCTCAAGGCTTGTAGGAGAAGAACGAGAACGGCTGGCGAAAGTGCTGCTATCTTCGAATTAACAGGTGAAACTCATGATATGATCAGTCCATCATATGAAATCTAATAGATGCGAAAACGTCAGATTATGATACATCGAATGTAACCAAAGTAATAGATTTATCGATATGTGCTAACTCCGATAGATTTATTAAATTTTTTAATGAAGTGGAATGTTGCACTGCAGAAAGACGGTATATTTACCCAATTTTCGTCATATCTAGTAATACAAAGTGTTCTAATTTATTATTGGTTTTCTTAAGCCAAAAATTTTGTTTGAAAAATCCTCCAAAAAAAATTGAATAAAGGGTGGGTTAAATACCACTTTCGTTCACCATTTCACGTACCTTTACTAAAATTGTAATACTTGCAAACTCTTCATCTTAAATTGTTAAAAACAATTTATTATACTGGATAATTTTATAATGGCATTACTATCACGCCATAACTATGTAATGTGGGCCCTTGTCATATTACTATTTACTTTCTCGCCAGTGCAACAATACTTCTGGCATTAGATAAAATAAATTATTTACTCTGAAGTCAAAACAAAATCTTTCGGTATATTTTCAAGAGGATATTCACTCACACAGAGAAGTAGTATATGCAAAACGCAATTTATTACTAGTGGATATATAATTCATTTGTTTGTTTTGTTATTAAATGAAATAAAATATATCTTTCACTTAACAGTACTCTACGACTTTAGCGTTCCTATGAATTCGCTGCAGAAACTCATGCCATATTTATTGAGTACTTTCTAAACTAATATGGAGATTTAAAAGAATATATTAAAGTTGCACGGGGGTGTAGGTGACTAACAAAAATCACGGCAAAGAGAATACTATCCCCAAGTAATATACAGAATGTTCGCAAATTAACGGCCCAAACTGCGGGAGGTGATTCCTTATGAAAAATAAAGTCGAAAATATATAGGACACTCTATACCCACAGAGAATATTAAAGGATATATGAGCCTATGAAAATTAGGGTTTGAAAATATATTTTCGCTGAATGCCTCGTACTTTCTGCAAGCGGTAGGGATGGCTGCGATTTACCCCCAGTACGTCCCACACGGTTGAATGGGACACGCCCTTGTTGGTGCGCTATGGAGCGTGTACTAGTGTGTGTCTGCACTATGGGAAGTATAAGTCACCTTTTTGCTGCTAACTTTGTAGGTGTTCTACAAGGCATTCAGCAAAAATACGTTCTCAAACCCCAATTTTCATAGGCTCACATCTCCTTTAATATTCCGTTTAGGTATAGGATGTCCTATATATTTTCGACTTTATTTTCCATAAGGAATCACCTACCGTATTTTGGAAGTTTAATTTCCGAAAATTCTGTATAAACCAAAGAAAAATTATACAGGAAAGCAATATCTTGAAGCTCGGTCACTCTTTACGAACAGTGACCACTAATGGCATTGACCACCTTACATTTATAAAGGCTATGCCACGGATGAACTTAGTAGAACGAGTAGAGCTGTCGTGGGATTAACATCGTGCTCGTTGCTACTCTCTCGCCGGGATCTGCTGGCCCCTTGGAACCAGCGAAGGCCGAGGACTTCTGCGAGTGCGGAGGGACTACTGCAGCTTAGAAGCGGCGACTATTCCGCAACTCGTCGCGTCCCCAGGTGGCGGATAGGGGATCCCCAGACTCTTGGGTGGCTGCGAATATTCAAATACCAGTCCGTGGACCAACTATGCGGTGCGACAGCGCCGTCATCGTGGACGTCGGGAACCTGGGTAGCTCAGTACGAGGTGGCGAAGCACATCGAGCGTGAAGAAGCCCAATGATTAAGGCAGGGAGGGGAATTTGAATTGCTGAAACATGCGAAGTGTAGCGAACCTCACTGCTGGATTCTGCGGGCTGCTGATTTGCGGATGCGCGATGAATGTAACTGGAATGCATCGGACCTTAGAAGCGTCACTGGCATCAGCCTTCATCCTGGACCAGCGGCTCGCCACCATCACTGGTAGGTCCCGGATATCCTGCCGAGGACTCTTTAGTGCTCTCCCAAGACCGACGGGACAATTTTGGTGGATGGAGAGGGGGCGGCTCACCGGGCAACTGCTCCCCGCCTTCACCCACGGCACGAGGATCCTGCTGTCAGCGCCGAAGAGCGAAGATGGAGTAGGTGTCATGACTGAGCTGCCCAGTTTTCCGACGCTCTCGACGAGAAGCAGGGGCTCCTAGCAATTAACTTGCTGCTATCAATATAATTCTGCTGGCTCGCCAGCGCAGGAATATAAGCAGCAGTACAACATGAAGGGCGCCTTCACCCACAAACATCACCCCCTCTCTTTTAGCACATCCTTATTTACATTAAAAAATCATGTTTATCCACACCCTCTGTATACCGTAGCATTTTCAGTAATACACGCATAAGTTTTGAATTATTTCCTGTCAGGAGGAGTTTTTATGGTGTCTACGCCGGTTTCTCCCCTCCTCCTTATTAGCTGTAGCCTCAGCTATAGGTACACTCAGGGAGGCGTTCATGGCCATAAACAGTTTCCATGGCAGCCCAATCCCTCTCTACAGCAATGCACTCCACCTTTGCATGTCTTCCCTTCCTTATAGGCGTGTGGGGCCTAGCCCTGAGACGCAATTAGCTCCCGCCCCCACCTCGGACGTACACGTAATACTTAGCAATAGCGTAGGTTAGGAATAAACGAATGGAGTAAAATTCATGGTCACGCATAAGTTATGTTACAATGGTTTGTAGCAAGTGCAGAAATTGTTTACTGTGTCCATGCGACGCATCGTTCAAACGAATAAGAAATGTCCACAGTGAGGCTTTTGCCAACCGAACTAAAGGCCCTATTCTGGAGCAATACCCTGCCAGTCTGCTACCAGTAAATATGCAGTATACTATAGAAGAAACTAAGCTATACGATCATTTATCCTCGTTTATGGAGCTAACTTTTGTGCAGTCAATCATCGCCTGAAGTCATCAGAGAACTTCCGCGCTAGGCTCGCTTGGTTTGGTCATTCATAAGCCTGTGTGGCATTTAGGATTCGTATCACATCAATTACGAGCCAACATTAAGGCATGGAGCAGAAAAATTAAAAACAATGTCCATGTTTTTATAACTTTAGTGACTTACTGCCCTATGTCGGTATCAGTACTGAAATCTCGCCATCCTCAGTATTATCGTAGATTGAATATGGGTGATCACGCTAGCTGCCCAAAACCATGTTCCATGTCATGTCCCAAAATTAGACTACTTTTCTCCCAATACGACTATCATAAACGACGTGAATAATATTTGGGCAAGAACACTGCTTGTGTAAACAAGTGCTTTGAGAAGTTCATATACTTCCTCTAACAGATTTTTAAAGCAATTAACTTATATTATACTAGCGAACCGGCCCGGCTTCGCCCGGTAACAATTTGGTTTTTACTGCGATACTTTGAAAGACAAAAATGGTTACTGCGGGTCATCCTTAAAAGATAAACATATTCTATTGCGGGCTTTTCTGTAGATCTTTTTGAGAGCTACAATTCTGTAGTACACTAATTTGATGTGTATCTTATGGTTTAGTCATCGCAAGCCATGTAAGCGCCCCAAAAGCGGTTTTTTCCGACTTGATTACAAACGGTTCAACATTTCTCTACTATTCTTAGATTAAATATAAATGTATTATACACCAAAACCTTTCTCAAGAAATTCTTTAAACGATGTTGAAAACCGAATCAAAATCCATCAAGTAGTTTAGACGTACTAAGCGAATACACAGACAGACGCATATAAGCGACTTTGTTTTATACTATTTAGAGATTCGAATTGGTTAAAGTATTTCATTCCTATAAAAGGGCTCGTCTTTAGAAAATGTTGATACAAAAAAGCATGTTCATCACTTTTGGCCACGTGACTTTAATAGTTGTATTACTATGGGGTAGGTATTGGTATCGGGTAGGCACATTCGCAGAAGACGACAAACGGTCTACCTCATGACGCATCACAATCTTCGCTCAATACTGTTAAAGTTTCAGTTTGACGTCCGTTCCATATAAACCAAATAAATTACTGTGCAGAGAGGTGAGTTACATTTGTCGCTCCATTGATTAACGAAATAATAATATTGTTACGTTTCATTGGTCCGCGCCGCTGACGTTGGCGAAGAGCACAGAGAGTCGTAATATGATAATTGGCGGCAAGTCAATGGAGTGTTTGAATGACAGTCGAGCGATAATCCTACCAGCATTTTGAGTTATGGAGGCATTCTGCCGCGATAACCCTTCGTCGGCTCGCCGCTCCTGACCTTCGGTGGATATGATTTCTGCGTTTATCTTAAGAATGCTCTGAATTACTGGCCTCGTTCTCTCAGCGTGACTCGGGGTGCGTTGAACCTTCCAGATGGTCAGGGCGAACTACATAAAGGTGTGACAGGCCTCCGAGTCGAGTAGTTGATGGGTGAATGAGTGGCTGAGTTCCGAGCGATAGACGACGAGCAGCGAGAGAAGTGACCAGCGGAAGGAAAATCTGCCACTGCGAGTATCAAGCAGTGAAGAGTGCGGCTAGCAGGCCAGTTTATTGGACCAGATGCGTGAGTGAAAGACATTACAAATGATGGCAACAGATACACTGAACACGTATTAATGATGAGTATGAGTTAATTTACTGTAACCAAACAGAGACATTAAGAAGGACGTTAATTAGAGTTGAAATAGTAATTAAGTATTGCGCTCACCGTTAAATAAGCAGAGTAGGAGTGTAGATAGATAGTTTGATGGTGTAAATAATAGCTGTGTGAATAAATTAGAAATATAATTTAGTTATTTTAATTTTGTTAAGACCTCCATCCCTCATGAACTCAGATACGCCCCTCAGGCATTCCATGTAACAATATAAAAATTAAACGGATGAAAATTCATTAAGTTGATTTCATTATGATTTTCTTAACGTGGTCTTTTCTCTAATCGAATAACTGCCCACTTTACACTTTCTGGCACTAAACAAAACATCTTTGCAATCGCAACCGTCTGCCCTTGGCACCATCGTGAGGCAAATACTTACATACACTACAGATGAGGCAGATAGATTTTCGGTTTGTGATCAATTCCTTAGCAATCACTTTCCTTTCGTCAATACAATTTAAAAGGAGCATGGTCAAAAACGTAGAACATGTTTCTTCACGTTTGAATTTTGAAAAGACCAGTGATTTTATCTGAATATAATTAGAGCTAGTGATTTTTCGCCAAAAAAAATAGTACACTGTAGACATTATTACTGTAAGCAGCCAACAGCAGTTTGTCAATTGCCATTGGTTGCTGTCTGCTTGAGAAGGCGTTTTCATATTTGACCAGGTCACTCAGAATTCGGCAACATGGTCACGGCTCCTACATGATTCGTGTACAGGCAATTAACACGTGTCAAATAGTAATTCAGCCAACCAAGATGGGTAAACGAACATACAGTGTTTTGAAGTATAACTTGTCTCGTAATCTTTTCGCGAAATTTCAGTTCCTGTAAATATAATAATTTGAGTAATTTTAATATACCCACACCTATTCTAGCAAAGACCGCTCGCAGGAAAGTAAAAGGTTTTGAAATCAACATTTTAAAAAAACAATACTCTACATAGTTATATATACGTATACTTCAATAATCGTTAACACTGGTATATGCTGTCCACGGTAAAGTGAATACTTTTAAGGCCGTAGTTACTTTTTTTCTTTCAGCCATATATTATTCTTTAATCACCTAAGTAATGAATAGAGTGTGTATATTCCACCGCACTCGGGAGTTAACTTCTAAGGCTAAAATAAATTATATTTATTGACTATTATTCCGAATAAAAAGACGGCTTTCAAAAGTATTCACTTTACCGCGAATAGCCTATACGCAGGTTCCCGCTTAAGTTATTAGCGAATCAATAAGACTATAATCGCGCCAGCCTAAGAACGGACTTGGCTCCTCCTACCCTAGTGAAAGAGAGAGACAGAACAACTTGCAAAGCATCAACCACAGGTAGCTGGCAGGTGGGCAGACGAATCTTGAGACACCCCCTCCCATCTGTCGTAACCTCGTCGGCCAATTGTTTCCTTTCGCGGGGAGAAGTGGCCCGACATTGGCAGAGCTCCCAAGTCTTCATTTACAGCGGCGATACCTTAATTCTAAGACTTTNCGGGGAGAAGTGGCCCGACATTGGCAGAGCTCCCAAGTCTTCATTTACAGCGGCGATACCTTAATTCTAAGACTTTACTTTGTATTGTGAGTGTAATATTCAAACTAATGGCTAATTAAACAAGTACTTTTTGTTTTATACATATTAAGATTTCGAATCTGCATTCCTAATCAATCCGCGGTGTCTTTTCCAACAGCGCATGAGTAAAGTAATCAGGTCCCTGACAATGTTGAAATTACACGTGGTGGAAGGAATGAAGAGTAAACAGAAAAGTAGATCCTAAGCAGCACTTTCAAAAGTGCTCAGTTTACCGTGGACAACATATACAGTACATCCACGGCTACTTCCAACTCATCTGAAGCCTNACTTTCAAAAGTGCTCAGTTTACCGTGGACAACATATACAGTACATCCACGGCTACTTCCAACTCATCTGAAGCCCTGCTAAAGTTGTACTTCCAGGATATTCCTCCACCTCATGCAAGCAAAGCTTAACCGAATCTAGAAAATTACAACAAAGAGACTGCGCACCGCATTCTTGCGCGCTCTTTCTTGCTGCTTTTATTCAAACTAATTATAAACTAAATTGTTAGTTTTAAGATTAAATATAAGTAAAAATTCAATTTANAAACATCTTTGCAATCGCAACCGTCTGCCCTTGGCACCATCGTGAGGCAAATACTTACATACACTACAGATGAGGTAGATAGATTTTCGGTTTGTAATCAATTCCTTAGCAATCACTTTCCTTTCTTCAATACAATTTAAAAGGAGCATGGTCAAAAACGTAGAACATGTTTCTTCACGTTTGAATTTTGAAAAGACCAGTGATTTTATCTAAATATAATTAGAGCTAGTGATTTTTCGCCAAAAAAAATAGTACACTGTATACATTATTACTGTAAGCAGCCAACAGCAGTTTGTCAATTGCCATTGGTTGCTGTCTGCTTGAGAAGGCGTTTTCATATTTGACCAGGTCACTCAGAATTCGGCAACATCGTCACGGCTCCTACATGATTCGTGTACAGGCAATTAACACGTGTCAAATAGTAATTCAGCCAACCAAGATGGGTAAACGAACATACAGTGTTTTGAAGTATAACTTGTCTCGTAATCTTTTCGCGAAATTTCAGTTCCTGTAAATATAATAATTTGAGTAATTTTAATATACCCACACCTATTCTAGCAAAGACCGCTCGCAGGAAAGTAAAAGGTTTTGAAATCAACATTTTAAAAAAACAATACTCTACATAGTTATATATACGTATACTTCAATAATCGTTAACACTGGTATATGCTGTCCACGGTAAAGTGAATACTTTTAAGGCCGTAGTTACTTTTTTTCTTTCAGCCATATATTATTCTTTAATCACCTAAGTAATGAACAGAGTGTGTATATTCCACCGCACTCGGGAGTTAACTTCTAAGGCTAAAATAAATTATATTTATTGACTATTATTCCGAATAAAAAGACGGCTTTCAAAAGTATTCACTTTACCGCGAATAGCCTATACGCAGGTTCCCGCTTAAGTTATTAGCGAATCAATAAGACTATAATCGCGCCAGCCTAAGAACGGACTTGGCTCCTCCTACCCTAGTGAAAGAGAGAGACAGAACAACTTGCAAAGCATCAACCACAGGTATCTGGCAGGTGGGCAGACGAATCTTGAGACACCCCCTCCCATCTGCCGTAACCTCGTCGGCCAATTGTTTCCTTTCGCGGGGAGAAGTGGCCCGACATTGGCAGAGCTCCCAAGTCTTCATTTACAGCGGCGATACCTTAATTCTAAGACTTTACTTTGTATTGTGAGTGTAATATTCAAACTAATGGCTAATTAAACAAGTACTTTTTGTTTTATACATATTAAGATTTCGAATCTGCATTCCTAATCAATCCGCGGTGTCTTTTCCAACAGCGCATGAGTAAAGTAATCAGGTCCCTGACAATGTTGAAACTACACGTGGTGGAAGGAATGAAGAGTAAACAGAAAAGTAGATCCTAAGCAGCACTTTCAAAAGTGCTCAGTTTACCGTGGACAACATATACAGTACATCCACGGCTACTTCCAACTCATCTGAAGCCTTGCTAAAGTTGTACTTCCAGGATATTCCTCCACCTCATGCAAACAAAGCTTAACCGAATGTAGAAAATTACACTAAACGGACAACGCACCGCATTCTTGCGCGCTCTTCCNACAACAAAGAGACTGCGCACCGCATTCTTGCGCGCTCTTTCTTGCTGCTTTTATTCAAACTAATTATAAACTAAATTGTTAGTTTTAAGATTAAATATAAGTAAAAATTCAATTTAACCAAATTTAAGATAATTTTATTTTACAAGAAGTGTAAAACGCTTACCGTACGTGATATATTTTGGAGACAACCAAACACGTTATCCACGGGGTGATTTCTCAAAAGTTCGATTCAAAAACGTTTGATGAAACCGCGAAAAGAATACAGCATCAAAACTAGGCAAGAGGAAGTTAAATAAACATCTGATAGTACTTACTAACAGGGACAGAGTACAAACTTCAAGAACCTACATTATACGTATTCTTTATAGTTATATTGGCAGAAGATCACTTCAATGCAGCAACACGGATAGTGGTTACTGCGAAGCTCGCATACGCAATAGGGTGTGCCAGCAGCAACGTGTGGTGAACTGTTGCAAGGTAAACTGTCCTTACTTTGTGCGATACCTAGGGGCAGTGATATTTCGCGAAAAGATTTCGAGACAAGATACAGTCCAAAGCACTGTAGGGTCGTCCAGCTTCTTTAATTGGCTTAAAAATTTTCTGGCCTGTGTTAACAGTTTTAGCACGAATCACGGAGGTTCAGTGTCGGAGTTACTTAGTCCTGAGTGGCTTGGTCAAAGACGAACACGGCACCAGCGCCCAATGGAGGTATAACAACAGCTGAGGTTTGTATATAGTTTTGAAGTCTACTGTGTGCTCCGATTTTTACGCGAAAAGTCACTGGCCTTAGCGATACCCAATCGTTTACTGTTATACACANACAACAGCTGAGGTGTGTATATAGTTTTGAAGTCTACTGTGTGCTCCGATTTTTACGCGAAAAGTCACTGGCCTTAGCGATACCCAATCGTTTACTGTTATACACATCGTCTCCTAAAACGTAACAGTGCAGCGCCACCGTTTTTCATCATTGCCGAAGCTCAGAGCCGGGGTAGTTCAGGCCCCGTGAGGGGGCCCTTTAACACCCAACGGGGTTTAATATGACCTACAGGGAGATCAGGAAGAAGCAAGATTGGCCCCTTCCCAACTCCCTGCACCATCCCAATCTGCTGTTACGGAGGTTGCCCTCCGCAGCTGGTATTTAATTGGCCCACTGAGTTTCCCCAGCGAGCCCGGTACCCAAGAATGTTACCCTCCCCTCCATCGGCCTGTACAGGAAAAGAAGAGGGAGGCAGATCTGCTTCGTAGCAGTAGAGTTGACGTCACAGCACGGTGCTTAGCGGGAACCTCGCCGCTCTCTCCTGAGTGGCCGCAGTACATCCAGTTTCCTCCCGGCTCCACTCCGGTTACTGGCTCCTGCCACGTGCGCCGAGTGTGTACAGCACTGAGCAAGCACCAGCTTACCTTGCAACGCTTCACCACACGCCACTGCGGGCCAAAGGGTCGGGAGGAAGAGAACGAGCCATAAATCGGCTTGCCGCACGACAGTGCCACGGACGAAACGTCGCTACAGAGCCACCTGGTGAAACTATCCCCCCCCCCCCCAAAAAAAAAAAAAAAAA
>NQII01007183.1:64197-79406 GCA_002778355.1 Clitarchus hookeri
TATTTCCACTGCTGACAGAACAAATATGCTATCAGCAAAGTTGAATTAAATTACACAGCAATAGACCAAGAAAGCAGTGCAAATATTTTATTTAAGCCATCGATATTTCTCGTGATATACGCAATTGACTTCACACAAGTGCCCAATACAAACACAGAAATATTTTATTTTGTAAATATAGGCCCTATGCCATTTGGCAAATATGTGTTACTGCCAGTCCACAAACTTAAAATTGTAAACTTTAAAATGCATATACTTACAATTACATTATCCTGTACTCACACAAATAACTTTTGCAGAGTGTAGCAATTATTTACCTTTTCCCCTGACCCAGGTGAAAATTCCCTGAATTTTTCCCATCGCGTGAAATTCCCTGACTTTCCCCAGTGGGTGGACACCCTGATTAATACGTGTTTTGCAAATAGTACACTGCTTACTAATTTGCGAAGTTTCCTTTGAAAAAAAATACACCACTTACCCTTACCAAATAACAATGAAGGAAGTTTTTTCAAAGACCTTTATCTTCCAAAACAAGTTAATATTTCAGTAAGAAATCTAATTTTATACTTCTGGGGTATAATTTTACATTTAATAAGTCTACCTGTTGATTTAAATGAATGCTGCTTCATATGCAAAATTTAAACAACAGTCGATGCTGAGGAGTTACCGTCATTAGCAACGAGTATTCAAACATTGCATTTTCAATGAACAGTGGATTACGAGAAGTTTTTGCTGTGGTATGTTCTTTTTGTGAAACACAACTCACTATTTAATGTTCTACTCGGTTGACTGTAATGACTGTGCAACTATCAAAGTCTTGCCAAACAAATAATTCGCTCAAAATCGAGCAAAAAATGCGTGTATATCATGTAATGTACCGATGTGCACATGGAAACACATGTAAAAATTAAAACATTGGGCACTTACGTTTCCACATTCCCAAGATGAATGCTAGTATGAAGATATCACTCTAGAATACTGCACAAAAGGAATGCGCCGATGGCCAACAAATCAAAGGTAATAAAAAATTGACAATGTAAATAACTGACCTGCCTAGTCACGACACTGAAGATTGCAACACATTTATGAAAAAGTATTGGCAATTATTTTTCGTTTCTAATCAGAGAAATTAATAATTCAATAAGCATTGCAACACGGTATATAAGACAGTTTCAAGTGAAACTAAAAACAGTTTTACTATATATCTACTTAAAACACTCTAAATGTAAAACCTAGAACAGAATAGTATGTAAATCTGCATTGTTAAAGAGAAACTCTTCACATTCTGATATTTTCCTTCATTTACACTTTCCCCAGATTTTCACCATTCTCAATTTGTCCCCAGAAGTGTAAAATAGGGGTTTTACCATATAAATTTTGTAATGCGTAAATTCTGTACTAAAACTTAAAACGTTGTCATTTTCANGTAAATTCTGTACTAAAACTTAAAACGTTGTCATTTTCAAATCAAATAAGTCATTTTATTTATGATCAGTTCAATGTTTGTTAATTAAATTTATTTATTTTAAAAAAATTATAATTGGTTTACGGATAATCTCAATGGTTAAGTTAAGGTACAGTTAAGAAAAATATGCACAGTTCTAGTTCAATTCCATTTAAAAAATCTGAGCGTGTCCCACATCTAACAACTAGATTAAATTTTTTGCAGTCTTTTTAGTAGTTTGTACAAGCACAAATCTTTTTAAACAGGAGTGTCGTGGAAACAGTGCGACTTTGCTGGTTTATATAATGCCTCTAACTCATAGTCCATAAACATAACTTTTCTTTATAGTTTACAATGTAAATTAGACTTTCTTCATAACAATTCCTTCGTGGAAGCTTTCTTCTAGTAGTAACAGCAAAATGTAAAATGCATGGGACGAGTGCAGTTCAATTTTGTCAATGTTGCAACTCATGGCCAATTTTTCAATGTGTTCAGTAATTTTTTTTTAAATTGGGTTTCTGATATTCTAAATGGAATTATTTAAAATTTGAAGCAATGAAGTTTCTAGCCAATTATATAAGCTAAAGACACAATGACTGTCACACAGATGCATTACTAACTCTACGGCCATTAGACCTACTGAAAGGAGGTGAGATTCATGTAATCATCAACATTATCACAAATATTTAATGATGATTTGTATATTAATAATTTTCAATATTACAAACATTTTTTAAAGAGATTAATAGTGACTGAAATACAACTGACCAGTGTCATCAGACTGAGTCTGCCACCAAAGTATATGAAGAATATGAGCTGTAATCACAATTTATAGCTAAACAAAACTGGGTAATTCAACTTCCCCATTCATCGTCAAATGCGACTCAAGTGTGGATAAATTTTTTATATTAAAAAGACTGTGAACCTCTAAATAAAACAACTTGTGTATTTTATTGTACCGAAGATCATGATGTGCGTTTCAGAGAGCAAAACTACAAATGTCTACCCAATTAATGATTCATGAATATGCTGTATTTTTCTGTTAGTGATTTATAACAAAACTTACAACAAAATGTAAAGAAAGACATACGCCACCGACAAAAGTAAATCTTTTAACTATAAGAGAAAACTTTTAGGTTCCATAGTTGGTAAGTTTTAAACCTTGTAAGAATAAAATCTTGTATTTTTATGAAACTTTATGATTTAATATATTAACAAGTTCGAAAATTATATAAGAAATACTTCTGCCCTGTTATATTTCATAACAAATGTAAGAAAGCTGGTTATGGTAAATCACCATTCAAAACAATTAAAGTTTACCTTAATATTCACAAATACTATGGTATATTCTGTACCATATAAGGCCACTTTTTGACAGCTCGGCGAAAGTAGTACCACTGTTTACATCTGACTACATCTGACTACGTATCCTTCCGCCATCAGGTGGTCCGTCAAGTCGGGGCTGTATTTTTTATCAACACGCTGTCAGCTAATCCATTTCTCATTGTACTGTAATGCTAAACAAATTTTAAGATATTTTAAGACTGACATCTGTCTAAAAATATAAGTAGGTTATAAAAGTAAAAATATAAAATGTTGCAAATTATCAAATATTTGCTAACTCTTTTTTAATTTGTCCGAAATAGTGAATTTGGGTTAACATTTGCGAGACGGTCTGTTGTATCTATTATCACACTTTGGAAGTTATAACTAATATATTCGAGTTGGAAATATGTGACGTGGAATAACGTTAGAATTGCTTAAAAACTATTCACGCGTGTCTCACTTTCTACGGAAACAAGGAGATGGGTTTCGAGAGAACAATATGGCGTATAATTTACGTAGACGAACGATTACCGGCCGAATATAAATTACTTGTACTCCAAATCATTGTACATGAAATATATGTTACTTTAAAAATTATACATAGCTCGCAAGAAAATAAAACCATTTGTATATGCTCGTAAATATGTTATTCTAAACAACAAAACTATAATATGTTTCTGGGTGTAGTTCGGGATATAGATAACAGATAGCGTGGAAAGGCATGTTGTAACAGATGGCGCGTCTGTCCCTCACAAGATGGCAGCACATGGTTGGAGAGTCTGGGAACTTGAAAAAGGTTTCAATTTTTTCCCTACATTTGGATACGGATCGTTTATATTGTGCATCTCATTTTGAACACCTATACATTACTATTTTATCAAAAAGTTTCGTTTCTAAAACTAAAAACTGCTGTTTTATGGCAACATAAAATAAAATGTATTAATTAATCCACGAAATCTTTCTTATCCGCGTATTTTCTGCTTGTCTGATGTGCGTCGACACTGCTCTCAGAATAGCCAAAGTAATATTAATTTATGTTCGTTCGTGCATCAGCTGATACAGTATTTTGTAAATGGTGCGTTGTTTGTTTTGAATACTTTACGTTGCCACTCACTGACTGTCAGAATGTGGCCTTCTTATATGAAATGAACTATACATGGGTACACTATGTTACAATGATAATGCATTTTCATTACATTTATCTGCCACCACATGAACAAAAAATATTCCCAACACACAAATTCCTGAAACTGCAAATTGAATCCTGATTTTAAAACATTTACTACTTTAAAATATAAATTCACATCAATTATATTTAGTATAATTTTCANAAATTGAATCCTGATTTTAAAACATTTACTACTTTAAAATATAAATTCACATCAATTATATTTAGTATAATTTTCCAATTGAACTTTATTAACACTTTAAAATTTTAATTTTTAGTAATATAAGTACTATAAATTTAGAACCCTTCGGTTTGAATATGTAACTACAAATAGCTGTAGGGCAGTGGTTTTTTTGTATAGCTGTGTTGATAAAATTTAAATTAACTTATAAAAGCGCAAACAAAATATCTCAACCTGCAATACTTTCCAGTAATAATGAGCGGAGCATCAAGGTAACCTACAGGATTCAAATTTGAAACATATGAGAGTATTTATTTACAGCAACATTATTTACAACGTGAATTGTTTCCAGGAAGCACAAATATGAGTGCAGTACTACCACATATTCACACTAGTATTCATGTATAGTAAAATCTCGTTAAAACGTACAAGAATAAAGCGGTACTTCATATTGAAAGTCTTTTTTTTAAACATTTACAACATGAGCTTCATGGAATTATGGTACAATTAATAATTTCAGTAAATAAAATTAATAAGTAATTACAAATATATATTGTTTGAAAAGAGAGGATAAATCGGTAGTTTCTGAAATATGAAAATTGCAAAATTAGGTACATCCTGAAATCATAAAATAATGCATGGTTTGCAAGTAGTACACACTTATTACTTATTGGTGAAGTTTCCTTTGAAAAACGGACACCACTCACCCGTAACAAATTGCTTTGAAGGAAGTTTATTCAAACGAAATTTATCTTTTGAAATAAATTACTGTAATTTTTCCAGGAAAAAAGACTAAAACATGATCCCAAAATTCAAGTTTCTTGTCACCTTCTCCCTTGTCCACAAAACCATATATCGAGTCATCTGCCATGTTGTAGGACAGATCAGGGGAAAGCGCCATCTCATCAAATGCAAGAATGCAAAATTTATCCCGAGGCTTTAACTTTGCGACTGTTTGCTGTAGGTGACTGAAAATCCTTCGATTGATTCCTGAATGAAATGGGATTTTTGCAAGTAGTTTCAGTATTGTGGTTCTTGAAGGTAAAATGAACAGCTTTGAAAGCACACGATATGTGCGACCACTCTGCGTGAACAATGCTAAAGAAAGTATTTTATCAGCAGCGGCAAATCTCCTTGCATTGAGTTTTTTGTCACAAGTTCTAATTGGAGACTCTAGAAACGTGAGTGTGTGTTGATTTAAGTTGCAGAAATATTTCTGATACGCACGAGAATCTACAAATTTTTGCGCAGATGACAGTCGTCCTTTGAATGACAAACATCTTAGGCACAGCACTCCAATTAATTTTTTTTAATTTTGGTAGCAACTTGGTAAAAATATTGTGCCTTTAAAGTCAGGTCTTCAGCCCCATTGAGCAAAACTTCTTTTAATAAGCTACTGCGCTTTCTCACTGAAAAAAAGCAATACAGATATAAATACAATAATATAACAAACAGGCACATACAATGGATAAGCGCACACATATTCGCAGGCAAACCAACACCCAAACTCAAATAATGATGATACTTAAGCTTCATGAATCAGGAGGCAAGTACAAAAACTTAAACATGTGTAATTATAAAGAATGCTTTTCTCATAATTTTCAAGCATTCCAAAATATCCAAAAGTAATAAACAAAACTTTTACAAACTTAAGGGAAGGTTTAAATATAAAATTATGAAGAAGCTGTGCAGACTATAAGCAATGTTATAGTACATAACCAATTATTTTTTAACTGCCCTAGAGTGTAAATAGCGCTACAGTAACAAAATATTTCCTAACAGACCCAGAGTAAATAGCTGGAACTGACCACAAATTATTTGGTGTTCAGTTACCATTACCTTCTTCAATAATTAACAGGCTCATTACAAAATGAAATACAGAAAACTTAATTTAATAAGTTAAATTGCCATTTTTACTTGTTTATCTGCTACTGCATCTTAAAACATACTACCCAAGACATGAGCTAGGGGCCTGTATTGATCTTTGCTACAGACTTCCCACGAATAAACTGATAGGGTCACTGTTTTAAGTCCCATAGGTACATGCAAGACGACGAGAACACTGCAGTCCAATTCAGAGCCTTGCATAGCGGCGATGATGCGTGTGGCGGTGTTGCCATTAATGCTCACATGCTTTTGAGCTTCAGATGTGATAACAGCTCCAAGTAAGTGANGATGCGTGTGGCGGTGTTGCCATTAATGCTCACATGCTTTTGAGCTTCAGATGTGATAACAGCTCCAAGTAAGTGACCACATTAACGACAATGCCCCTTGCAACTCGGTACCAGTGTCGGCCATGCAAGACCCAAAACAGTGTCGGCAACACACTACGTTGGGCTACAGAGCAATATTTTAATGAAGANAGTGTCGGCCATGCAAGACCCAAAACAGTGTCGGCAACACACTACGTTGGGCTACAGAGCAATATTTTAATGAAGATCTGTTTGATTGCTCAGGACTGCCATCTTGAATAATGTCCACTGCACACTCTCACATGGAAAGAGAAGGCAATTTGTACATTCCTCACCAATCCCAAGCTTTCAGTGAATCCCTGATGGCACAACTCCTCGTAACTAACTTTGCTCTGGAATAGTAAAAAGACAGGTTTGTTGGCGCACCACAGTTTCATAGCCACCTCCTTTCAGTAGTTTCCTCCGAGGTCTGAGATCCGGGTCACAGTTACAACTTGGAGGAGTCAAGATGTCAAAGCATAAANTTTCAGTAGTTTCCTCCGAGGTCTGAGATCCGGGTCACAGTTACAACTTGGAGGAGTCAAGATGTCAAAGCATAAATGTAAACAAGGGGCTCCGCCGCAAGCAAAATTTAAGAAGTACAATACAGCGAAGAGTTTTTAGAAGGCATGATTGGCTACTAGGAATAACTGCTAGTATCTTTTTTTTCTGAAATACCATTTCACAACATGATGGAACCATTAGGTGTGGAAAACATGGCAAGGAGGTAATGTTAATCATTTAAGCTTTAAACCAACGCTGTCTATAATGATTTGGCCTACCAGCCATTTCACATATTTAATTTCATACATCTTAGGGTTCCACCTACCCACAGCTATTTTGTGCTTCCGAAGACTACAAAATGCCTGAGCGCTAAGGATGCCTATTGCTTCCCCATCACTTGCCTGCTCGCTTCTATGCGGAACACTCTCAACTACCATGCAGTATTAACATTAGTGACTCGCCTGAACATGACTTTCAGCAGTGCTCATACATTTCTACAACATGCTAATAAGTATAAAAGTAAAAGTATAATGCAAAATTTTGTGAAGAAAATTAGTAGCTAAAAATAATTCTGAATACTTTCTTCTTAACCATTTTCCTGCCCAAAATAAAAACCCTCGGAACTGAAATGAGAATTTGAAACTTGTCTCTGAGCAACTAAGATATCTTAAATGCTTTTCGTGTTTTGACACCACCACCACAAAATATTCAACCATTTTTGAATGACGAGTTTTCTACCAAACCTCTGCAACACACTTCATGTGCCAGCCAGACAAAGTCCTTAAACTACTGGAATTTAGAATGACTGAATCAGCTGAATGAAGGGTAATAATGTTCACAGCATTTTTTTTTTTGCTTCATTCACAATAAAAATTATAACAAAAATAATTTGTAATATGCAAAAAATTTTGTGTGTAGGCCCTATAAAGAAAAAATTAATTTTTACAAATACTTTCCTTGTATTTAAGTGTTACAACTGGACAAAAAGGACCTCAAACATGGGATGATAAATCATAGATAAAATCAATGGTAAGTACCACAACAGCAATCTGGTGGTCTAACTACCCATATTTAAGCATACAGTGATGGAAACTTTAATTCACAAATGCAATAAATAATTCAAAGACCAAAATTATCTCGGCAACTGCAAAATATGGTCGAGTACAACAACACATTTTCATGCGTACGCCACTTAAGAAGCATGCAAACAAAGTTTCCTAATCAGCTATACAAGTCAACTGCATGCACATATTAAACTAATGCACGAACATTTAATGTGACCTACTATTGGCTCCCTAAGTCTATGTTCCTTGGTATAGCGTCCCAGCCCTAGCAAGCCAAAAACATTGTGAACAAAAATTCACACGCCAACATGGTTGATTAGTGAAATTTCCTTGGGGTATTCCAGTTGCCTCCTCCATCTTCATTCTGCTGCTCCATCACTATCATACCTCGCCTCGTGCATCCTTCGTAAGGGATGGCAGAAAAGAAGCCTGGTCCACTTAGTGCCAACCTCATGAAATTCACGTTGAATCTGTCCCAGGTGAAAACAACATGCAGGTTTTCGTTTTCTAGGAACTGTAACATAACATTTCAACAATATTTTATGTAGCAGTATTTACGAACACCTGAATGATTATCAAACTGCACCATATATGACTGGACAGTCACCATAAAAAAGCTATATACATAGTATATAGCTTTATACAGGATGATTCTAAAATCATGGGACAAACATTGAGGGGTGGTAGAGCTCACTAAAACAAACTATTATTGTATAGGAATATATGGGCGGGAGTGACGCGTTGAGGCACAAACACAAAAATAACACATGAAATGCAACACATTGTTTAATTACAATGTCGCCGCTAAATGCCTTTTTACAGCAATGTTTATAATAATTGCTCAAAATTGCTACCACCGACAGTAATGCAAGCTTGGTAGCGTCGGTGGAGTGATTGGCGAACAGATTCAAATACGCCGGGTATTTCACGCACGCCACCATTGTCAGCCAATCACGCCATATGTAGAGGTCGCCAAGCATGCGTGACTGTTGGTGGATGCATTTCCAGCAACTGTTTTAACATTTTCTGTACGGAATCACTCGTTAAGTATGCTGCTAATGAAGATTTTATGTTTCCGTTAATGTGTTATGTTTTTGTGTTTGTGCCTCAACACGTCTTTCCCGCCCATATATTCCTATACAATAATTGTTTGGTTTAGTGAGCTCTACCACCCCTCAATGTATGTCCCATGCTTTTAGAATCATCCTGTATATACTATGTTCTGTAAATAACATTGAACTTGCAAACTAGTAATTTATTTGCCATTTATAAATTCATTCACTCAATGCAGATGATGTCCCAGGACCTAACAAATTTTTACGTTTATTATTTTCATTATAATGCAGTCCACTAACCAACTTGCTGACAGCCGTTGCACCACTTTATTTACTGAAAAACTTTTGCCATTTTAAAATTGTTTTGCAGCAACCAAGCATTGCATGACTAACAGGAATAATGCTTCAAAACAGTGACTAAAATTACCTAGTACAGAACAAAAAATCATCACTGATTAAAATTACCCAATACACAGCAAAGTTATCACAGATTAAAATGTCAAAAACTTGTCATTCATTAGGCTTACGNTGATTAAAATTACCCAATACACAGCAAAGTTATCACAGATTAAAATGTCAAAAACTTGTCATTCATTAGGCTTACGATGCCACAATTATCAATTACTGTCATTGTCGACTAATGACGGGGAAGGGAGGAGAAAAAAAACCTGGGTGGGGTTATTAAGTGAAATCTTTGTTCATGTAAAATCTCTTATTCAATTAGAGCACATTGAGTCCACACTATTTATTTTATTTCCACTCTTAACAGATGGATACACAAAGTTACATGAAAACTTCAATTCAAAGTTACAGTATGCTTTTCACTTAGAACAACATTAGAATTTTCCATTTTTTTTTTTAAATTTACAAAACTGACAACACTATCTTAATAAAATGCAAATTTTTCACCATTAAAAGTTACTGATTGTATGCAACTAACTACAACATTTACACCAAGTCAGAGTAGATTTTTCAAAATAAACACTCATTGTTCTTAGTGTCCCAAACAAGAGATTTTAAATCCAAACATTTTGTCTCAAAAATAAAGGTTTCACAAAACCACATACAAAAAAAAGTGCATTTGAAACAAGCTGTCCCAAAATTGAAACAATAAATATAGTTCAACTGCAGAAGGCATAATTACCATCAAAAACTAAATGCATTGAGACTAATATTTAAATTCAACATCAGGCTGAGTAAACACACTTGAGACAAAACAATCATTAACTTTTGACAGCACTCAATAAACTTAACATTTGAGATGTACAAAGGAAGGTGCAGTCATTATAAATGTGGGCAAAACAGAGTCCTGTACATTAGCAGAACTGAAGAAAAACTGCTAAGCCAANAAGGTGCAGTCATTATAAATGTGGGCAAAACAGAGTCCTGTACATTAGCAGAACTGAAGAAAAACTGCTAAGCCAACGTAACTTAAGTCTATGGTGTCAGATGTATGCATCAGTTATAGCCCAATGACTCTGCTAGAGCATAATTATGACAAGAACCAAGATCTGAAAAAATACATGAAGTTACAGTAACAAGAAAACATTTGCTAGTTTATAAAATATATACTATTATTTAACAATTAAATTTTTTTTAAATTAAATTAGTTTCAGACAGAAACATGAATTTATTTCATGTTCCACTTACGTTTTAATTACCAATCTGAAGATACCAGAGCAAAAAACAGCTGTTTTGATATTGTATTTGAACAACAAACCCTAATCCACAGAAATGCACTATGTCTAGCGTGGCTATCAATGGTATCCACCCCTCAAAGACAGATTTTAAACAACTGAACAGTTTCAAATGCACTTTCATTCAATCCTGCTATAGTGTTACAAACGTCGTCAACTGTGTGCTGGATGGTGAATTTTGTATGCAAGAAGTGTTTGTTTACACTGCAAAATCAAATGACTACNCGTCGTCAACTGTGTGCTGGATGGTGAATTTTGTATGCAAGAAGTGTTTGTTTACACTGCAAAATCAAATGACTACGGCGAAAATTTTTTTTATACAATTCTTCCTTGTGGATATTTTTTTCGCACTTGCTGACATGCAAGGCATTTACAACATTANAAAATTTTTTTTATACAATTCTTCCTTGTGGATATTTTTTTCGCACTTGCTGACATGCAAGGCATTTACAACATTATTTTTAATATTCCATTTTATTTGGATTAGTTGCCCATAACTAGCCACATAACTTATTTCCAAGTGAACTAGAAGGTTGGAAACCAATTAGATATATTTACAACAGCAGTTGTACCATATTGGCTGAATCTGACATTACACAATGCTATCAATACTCGTTCCATGTCAATTTTTTTTCCTTGTATTGTATATTAAATTCAATAACGGTTGCACATGTTTTCTTGGGCAACATTTTGAATGCAATATCTTTAACATAAGCAACACACATTTTTACCAATGACTAAATATATTGTAGTCTTTTCCTTTTTACTGCTTTTAAGTTAGAAATTTTCAACAAGATTTCAATGCTGTCGACTATGAGAGAGCATAGCCATTTTAGCCTACATTTTGAATGCCTAGCATGAAGCTAGTTCCTGGTACACGTTTAGGCAATATTAAGGCTACATAACAACAAACATGATGCAATGCAAAAATTCAGGCTGTGTTCAAATAGACCCTTTGGTGTATTAAGGCTCTGCTACAATGAACTAATCATCTCCAGTACAGTGCAGTGCTGACCCTTCAGTTGCTATGTGCTGCAATGAAATGCTGATGGCCAAATGGTAAGCGCAGTTCTTGTGGCTCAAAATAGGTATAAGAACAATCAGTTTTCTTTATTATTTACGTTTGTTCAGTAAATATTCATTTCAAATAAATATTTTACTTCCTTAAACACATACAGTATAGTTCCATGCAGTTTATGTTTTTAATAGTTTTACGTAGGTAGTATATAAGTCTGGAAATTGCTACTCGTTTATTTTGATTNATTGCCACTCGTTTATTTTGATTAGGTTTCATAGAAGTTGAGTATGTCTTGCTACTGGACTTTTTAAAGTGTATAACTTCTTACACACACAAAGAAAATATACATGCGGTACAACATCAACAGCGCAGTGTACTCGCTTTGATATGCATTTGTTTATAATCGGAACTGTTTATGGATTTCCTGCGCTCAATGTTTGCATGCGTTTTATGAATCTACATTTCATTGGCTCGCGACTCTGTGATGCACATACCTTGACCAATCACAAGCAGTGCTGATCTGCTGGCACACCACAGCCCTGCACGCCAGTACTAACATCACGGTCATGAGAGCCAATCAAATTCCGGAATTGCATCAGCACTGCAGACGATCTGCTCATTGAAGCAGGGCCTTTAGTATTTAGTAGTAGGCAATTCAGAAGATTGTTCAACAATCGTTGTGAGATTTGGTTAATTTGGTATTTTACTAAGTATTGTTACACACTATAAAACAAATACTAAATTCCCAAACACGACATCAATTTAGTTATTCCGGTCACACGACCTTCGAAACAAACTTAAAGTGCAAATTGGACATGGCTTTAGTTACGCCACGTAAGTTAGTCTTGAATAATTGCCAGTTTGAATTCCTAGCAATGTGAACACACCCATGACCTTGTTGGATTGAAAACATTTCAGTAAGGCTGTATTGTAAAGTTTGGTGGAGAGATCAAACGATTCTAAGGCAGCTGAGGACAACAAACAAATCACCTGGCATCAGGACTCAGCAGCTCCTGTTGCTCACGAGTAAATAAGACTAACCCTGACGTTCTTTTCAAATGATTATCTGGCAGATGAAATGCACCCATACTATTTAAGTGTTTACTTCAAAAAAGTTTAAGCCTCGACAAATATGACTTATCATTGATCTGTCTCCCAATAAAAACCAAATAGCTTTCCAGTAGGGCCCAATAAAAAAACAACAACACAAGGTTTGTTACCACTAACGTGTGTGTCATGTCTGGTTCAGTCAGCACAGCATTAAGCCACCGTGGTACTTAGCCACCTTGAATTTGACATTGGTAGTAATGAGTTATTGCCCGTAGCGAGAATAAACAAAGAACTAGGTTGCTGTGGATTTTACAGTTGGATAGCATCATCTATTTGCACACTCCACGTTCCAGCCATCAACACCAAACCATGAAATCCAAAGGTAATCACTACACGCAAAAATTGCCAAGAACACATATTTTCTGTTCAGAATTACAAACAAACATGGCTGCATGAAACATTGAAAAACGTGCGTGCTTTAGCATATTTATATCAAGTTATATTTTGCACTGCTAAGCAATAATGAACTTACACTCAGCTTCAAAATTTAATGCCCAATTCGACTTGTGAAGAAAATAACCTTTTCTAAGAAATACACGAGTAGTTTTGAAAGTGATGTTACAGCATCTGAAAACGTTATGCTATAGCCAACTGCGATGGCTGGGAAGGCAGCTATTTGAGCCAGGGGAATATAATTTACAAACTATAATCATTTAGTAGGTTTAATTAGGTAACCGCTTTATGCTCACTTTTAGGAGTAGTTAATAGTTTTTCCACTATAGGCCTGGACTGACTGTTCATGGTAAAGTGAGCACTTTTGAGGACCTAAGTTTACTTTTTCCTTTCAGGCATTTTTTATCCTTTAACCACATTTTAAAATAAGTAATAAACAAAGTGTGTATATTCCACCAAAATTGAAGTTAACGTCAAAGGCCAAAATAAAACATATTTGACTATTATTCCAAAGGAGAGGGCTTTCAAAAGTGCTCCCTTTACCATGAACAGCCTATGCTAAAACTACCCAGCCACGCTAGAACCCAGTTTTCAAGTCCTCCACTTGCACAGACTGTTCATTAGAATAACATTTTAAGATCACAAACATAAATGGTACCATAGTGGACAATTCACGATTCACAGGCTGAGTGGCGAGACTTTACTGCGAAACAATTTTGTGTAACAGAAAATTTCAAAGTTTTTTTTTACACAAAAAGTTTAGTTGTGGATTTTTAGTTACATTAGCAATTGGCTATGTGATACATGTCCCATACACAAACTGTGTCACTCAACATAATTTTTACACACCGCTTCATTATTTAGTTTTTTTTAAAATATATATACAGACCAAAGAGTATCCTGAAATTAGAGTGATTCCACTTACTGCAATGAACTCTCTCATTTTAATACACTTCTTTTCTTAAATTCACAGTCTCTCAGAATCTATAANCACAAAAAGTTTAGTTGTGGATTTTTAGTTACATTAGCAATTGGCTATGTGATACATGTCCCATACACAAACTGTTGTGTCACTCAACATAATTTTTACACACCGCTTCATTATTTAGTTTTTTTTTAAATATATATACAGACCAAAGAGTATCCTGAAATTAGAGTCATTCCACTTACTGCAATGAACTCTCTCATTTTAATACACTTCTTTTCTTAAATTCACAGTCTCTCAGAATCTATAANATTCCACTTACTGCAATGAACTCTCTCATTTTAATACACTTCTTTTCTTAAATTCACAGTCTCTCAGAATCTATAATTACTGGCAATGAAGTTTACAAACAATTTCAAAGACTTTTACACCAAGCTTTACCCACTCCAATGAATTACAACATATACCACCCACATAATGCTTAATCTAGGAGTACCTATAAAATATTAATTGTTAAATCAATGACAGACGGTTCATCTTTATTACATGCATCATAGCATTGCAAAACAGCTTGACCAACAAAAACTTCAGAAATATTACATACACACTGTATTGAAAGTTACTTCAGAGCTATATAACTGAAGAAAAATCAAACAGTAACTTATTTATGGTAAAAAAATTATTTTATCTTAATGAATGAGACATTTCAACATAACCACAACTTAATAAATCCATACAATCCAGAAGAAAATAAAAACAAGGTAACTATAAAAAATTAATGTAAATTTTTTAAGACAACAAATGTCCTACATAGATCTTGCCCAGCAAATAAATATTTTCTGTTGGGCTCTAAACAAAAAAAAAAGAAGGAATGATGCCTAAGCCTTGCGCTCCATGTCGGGTGGTGGGTTTGCCCCATAGGGCACGTGACCTTCGGTTGGTTGCGGTGCTGCATCCGAGCCATGCTGCTGCGGCTGGTAGTGTCGTGGAGGCATGTGGTAGGGGTACGGCTGGTAGTACGGCTGAGGTGGGGCATACTGTGGGTACGGCTGCTGCGGATAAGGGGGGTACTGAGGATACGGAGCACGTGGCG